>JBBWSJ010000080.1:0-217177 GCA_038088505.1 Diaporthe velutina | reverse complement strand
ATAGGGCTATTTTATAAATAACCCTTATTAATTATTTATAATAATTATACTAATTATATGCTAAAATATAAAGGCTTTTAATATAATAATATAGTTAAAAATACTCCCTTTTTATTTAAAAAATAATTAATTATTTATAAATTTAATTCCTACTTAAATTAATTCCTTTTTTATATGCTAATATATATTAATATTTTTTTACTTATAAAGGAGGGGGGAATAATATAAATAGGTATAGTAATTATTTTAATAATTATTAATAATTATTAGGGGTTAAGGATTTATACCTTTTAGATATAAAACCCTTTACTTATAATTTCTATAAAATCTCTCCCTTAAATAAAAGGTAGTACTATCTTATTTTAAATTAATATATTAAGGATAGCTACCTTATCTCTATATCCCTCTTATAATAACTATTTTAAGATGCCCATATAATGCATTTAAATACCCCACCTCCCCCTAGTAGGTGGTCTTCTTTTGCAATACCTAAGGCATATGAAAATGCCGTAGCAAATAGCCACTAATCGCCTTGTTGGCGTTAAATAGCCAGTTAGCGAAGATCTTTAGTTAGGGAGCAGGAGAGAAACAGCGCTTTTTATCCAGACCTGCCTTATTAATCGTAAAAGTCATGCATTGAGCTAGGAATGTTCCCGTGTCTCCGAATCCTGGGGAACTACACTGAAACCCTGGGCGAACGAAGTCGGCCGTGTTGTGAGTCTCGGGCACTTGACAGGCGCGGGACCGAGCAAGTATCTGTGGCAAAGACCGCTATATCATTTCAATGACTTATGCGAAGGACACATATACCAAAGCAACCTGTTGTTCCCTACTTAGGTAGGCATCGCTAAGGCAACTGATTCACCACCAACCACAGTGTCTTCACACCCAATTCCAATGTCTCCGTCTCACTAACGTTCAAGTCGCAGAAATACCTCCCCAGACTCTGGAGTTGACCCGCCGCACTATCATTCTTGCCCTTTCCAGCCTCCTCAAGCAGCTCTCGAGGATCCGCATTGGCAACAACACGGCTCAACTCTTCCGTGTCTAGGATAGACGCCCTCAGCCCTCTCGCATTCAGCCAGTCCTTGTTCGCAACAGCCACATAAGCCGCCGCCCGCTCCCTCGGCGTCTTGGGCTTCCTCGCCACAGCCCCTACCGCCGAAGCCGGCATCGCCGTGGCCGCGCCGACAGCCCCGAGCACGGTGCCGAGCGTCAGCGACACCGCGCCGCCCACCACGCCAAGGGCTGCGCCGACGACGTTCCCGCCCTTTGCCTCGCCGCGGATGTGGTTGCCCACGGACTTTGCGCTCCTCGCGACGTTCTTGCCGAACGACGCGGGCGTCGAGCCGAGGTGCCGCGCCACGTCGCCGGCGTGTGCTATGGCCTTGGCGGAGACGGTGGCGGTCAGGAAGGCCGAGACGGTGGCCACGAAGGCGTGCCATGTCTCTTGCGTGACGCCGCGGGCGAGCAGGGCCGGTGCGTAAGCAGTCATGAAGGCAGCTGCCGCGTCAGGGTGCGACTGTGGGATGGCGATGGGCTTGCTGGGGGTGGCTTCCGTGTATGGCGGGAGGCTCTCGCTTGGCGGGAAGTTGAAGGGGTTCTTTGGTGTTGGCCCCTCGGGTTGCTGGGGCGAGGTGGCCGATGGGCGAGACGAGGGGCCTGGCGCTGATCCATCGTAAGGCGGCGGTCCTTCGCCTGTGTCGGCTGAGAGCTTCTCGGCGGGAGCTGATTGGTCTTGCTTCTCGTCTGCCATGGCTAGACAAGGTTTGTCAGACTATAACTTTGGGGGAAAAGGGGGGCGTGAATGCGAATGAATTGTGAACCACAGTACGAAGCATCGAAGTTGGAGGAAGCTGAGGTTCCAGTCCGGGCCGTGAGACATGACGCTAAGTAATTCTGAAAGCATCGATCATCCTCGAAGCTGACAGCAGACCCGCTGGCTAGGTCACTTTTAGCCTCATTTCGCATAGCCATTGTTTGTAGTAACCAGGCTTATGGGACCGTGTGCCGCTTACTAGGGGTGGGATTTAGTACCCCTGACCAACGACGAGCCGGCTTCTCAGTGAGGTCAGAGAATGTGAAATCGGTCTGACAGTTTGTCTGGGCGTGCAGGCGCTGCACTGTATGCTTGTATACTTGCTTGCACTCTCCACCACATATTTTGCTTCGCCCCATCCTTCAACACCCAACGGGTCTAACCATCTGCTTATCAATTCGTGTCCCTCGAGACCACCCTTGTCGGTCGCCAGTGCTGCTGACCACACAGCTCCACCCTATGCTGCCTGATTAGAGGATTTCACCTTCCTACAGTCGAGGGACGATGCAGGGCATTCGTTGGTGACAAAAAACAGATGCAATACTGTTGTAATTGTTCTTGTGTCTAATGAGTGAAGATTTTCATCGTTGCGAACGCTGTAAACTGCAGGTGCATGCACGACACGACATCCAACCCGTCGTGTCTATCTCATAGCTTCAATACCAGTCACTAGGCTCAAGTAGCAACAGACCGTCGTAGTCAAAACATCACCAATAAATCAACCAGCTCAAAGTGTCACAATATAGCCACTTTGCGGCATGGTGAGATGGAAACGAACGAAAAATACCTAATGACTTTTTAACACGTCTAGGTACTGCAGGTGAAGTTGATGTAATGCTCTTTGCCCCCCAAGCGACATGTCTTGTATGTGTGAATACAATGAGAGCAGATTTCAGAATCATGGTATCAGGCCCAACAGTTGTCATCTTTAACATATGTTCAATACTTACATGAGACGGGCCAAATCCGCTCGCGACCAACGAACTCGTACGACTTCCTTTCACTAGATTCAAGTTGGCCGTACACTGCATTCAAGGTGAACAAATGAAAGCTTGCTATGCCCCCACGCCTGTAGCTACAGAGGGAAGAGAAAAGCGACAAAAGCCTTTGGGCAAATGTGCTTGTAAGAACCGCCACGGACAGCCACAGTTGGAATGCCGGAGCGCATCGCACGTGGCTGCGATCTTCGGAGTGCCTCTCAAACATCAATGTTACGTCGTTACGTCACTGCGTGCGCGTTTCCCCCCAAGGGCCATCGAAGCAATGCCATGCAAGCTACAGTCAGTACCTCAACCAAAACATCTTATGTCGCCGCCTTGCTCATCCTGTCATCTTGTACTTGATCGTCCCGATCTGCGCTCTGCATGAATCGATCTATAATTCCCGGTATATATGCGGACCCGGGCCCGGCCCGCGGCTTTGGTTCCGGTTGACGGTTGACAGCTTGGCAAAACCTGATTGCTGCTCAAGTCTGGTCGCAAAGTTGGAACTATGCCTGGCTGCTTGCTTGTGGCTCCAGGAACACATTCATCCCCCTGCCTAGAAACTTTTTGATGCGTTTGTGTGTGTCTTACAGCGGGAGTCTCGTGATGTCACCGGCAGTCCCCCACGTGCTCTGCATGAATGGTGAACAGCGGTTGGCACCCTGACACGTTGCGATCCAGTTCTGATGAGACACCAAGTTGTTGTCCACCAAGTATGCCCCATAGAGCCTACTCCGGTATATAAAAGCTCACTTGCCAAGACTTATTTCCCTTGTCTTTTCGTGGTCACTATCTCCTCCATTAACCTTACGAGCTGCTGTGGACCCAATCACTTACCCGTCCCACCCCACCCCCGGAACAAGACCCCAGTCAGCCTCCACGATGCCGATCTCGAACTATGGCCTGTGGAAATGCACGCCTTCCAGCTGGAATGGCGAAGGTTAGTGCTCCTATACGCCGAGAAACGCGGCAGAGTTCGCGCTGCAATCGTTGTGCTGACCCAAATCCTAGCTAGTAGCACGCATGGGCACCTCGAGTTTACTGATGGCACCAACAGCAACAAGACGTACGAGGCAGACGTCAACATCTCGTCCTCGGGAGGTGACACGCGCCTCGTCTATTGGTTTGTCTCCAACTTCAACCCGGAGCAGCCCTCTACCGCCAAGCTCTCCGCCCTGGACAAGGGCTTCTCCGCGCAAAAGGGCAGCTCGTCTCTCGCACTCGATTTCCTTCGCGAAGGCTTCCTGGATCCCTCAGCCGGCACCTTGGTGTCACACGACCCTAGTGACCCCACCGAGAAGGGTGACATCAGCTCGTATGTCGATCCCATCATGAACCAGGCCGTGCAGGAGAAGGCGACCATGTACATCTGGGGTAGTCACTACAGCGACAGCAACGGCGAAGAGGGTATCCACGATATCCATATGAACCAGGGAGACTCGGGCAGCTTTGAGAAGGAGAATGGCACGTATCAGGACGGCGGGATTGTAATTCAGTCCGCAGATGGCTCGTGGCACGGCATCTTCCTCGCGTTTGCTACAGAAACGCTCAAGACGGATGACAGTGGAAACCCGGAAGGGCAGACGTTTGCGCAGGCCCTAGGCGGTGACTCAAGCAGCCACACTGCCACGGACGATACGAAGAAGAGCCATGTGACCAAGGGCACAGTGGGCATCGAAGCTGCAGTGGTCAACCCCAAGGGTCCAGACCGCGAGGTCAAGAAGCGCAAAGGGGAGAGGGTCTATGTGCAGAACCGCGGCGCCATTGATGTGAGCCTCAAGGGGTGGAAGATTGAGAATGGGCACGGGCAGGGACAGGCGCTGGGTGACGATGCACGGGTCAGCGCCCACAGCAAGCACTGCTTTGAGGTGTCCGAGGCGCCGTTCGGGAACAGAGGCGGTAAGATCGTGTTGAAGGACACCGATGGCCACACGGTTAGCGAGGTCAGCTACTCGGAGAAGCAGGCGAGCAAAGAGGGAAGTCTGCTGTACTTTGCTAACTAAGCAATATTGTTGGAGACCCGCCGTGGAGTGTTTACGCATTCAGTTGATATCGAGGTGTTTCTGTGATCATTAATGAATCACCGTGGTTCACGAATTTTGAGACGATCTGTTTCATCCAGACTGCTATATGCATTGGAAAATCAGTGGCTCAGCGGTTCAGCGCCAAGTAGAATTGCACTTGGTTTCCCTTGTGATTCTACGTCTTCTAGCATGAAAAAAAGCTGACATGGAAAGATTTTCTGTCCTATTTTCAAGTCCGAGTTCAGTCGCAAGCAAGTATATGCCACCCGGAACACTGCCTAAGTAATCAACCTTGCACATCATTTGCCCGAACCATGGAGCGCGCCATACATGTACGAGAATATAAATAAAAGAGCCTCTGGCCGCTGCTGCATTACTGTCAAGCTGAGTGGATCTCACAATGTGGGCTCATGATACATCAGCTCGGCAACAAGACAGTGTAATTTCTCCAGCCGCCGTTTTTCCTAGCATGCTCTGTTGCTTGATCATGCTGGTCCAGAGTGAATTCAGCCAGCTCAGACCCACTTTCGAGCCCGATCCTCAACCGAGCTTGCTCGATCATGCGGATGACCTGTTGCAGTGTCTTCTTGTTGCACATCCATTTCCCCTTGATCTGAATATCTTGCATCCCAACATATGAGTAGGGGACAGGGAGGTACGCACTGGAGCCACCGCTAAGGACGACCCTGCCTCCACGCTTGAGGACTCTCACTGCCGCCGACATATAAGGTGCAGGCCCTTCCAGCTCAGCAGGAGTCCAGTCATTGTAGACTTCGGCTCCCGCGCCGTTCGGTGTTTGCCGCAGAATAGCGGCGGTGTCGGTCTCGGTGTCGCCCGTCATCACAACATAACTCAGCTGCGGTGGGCTTCCAAGTTTCGCCCTCATCGCCTCGAGCTTTGCTTTGCTTCGACCCAGAGCAATGACATTTGCACCGATTGCCAGCGCGATTTCGACCGCGATTCCGCCAAAGGCGCCACCGGAGGGCCCGACGACGACGGTCTCGGCGACCTTCACATCGGCCGCTTCGATAATCGCGCCAGCTGCGACCGCATAGAACGGGATTGCTGCTAACATGCTTATCGAATAGCCTAGCTCGCCACACAGGCGTTTCTCATCGAGGGGGTAGATGTTCTCCAGAGGCGACTTGTGGTAGCGCTGCAATGTCCCATCTCTCCACTCGCCTTGAATGAGCTTCTTGCCCGCGTCAAGCTGGCCGCCGATGTGCCCAGACATGATCATGACATCGGCATCGTCGCGGCCGCGGATGGCAGAGTCAATATAGACAAGGTCACCAGGCTTGACACGTACTGCATCGTTACCGACGGCGTAAACTCGGCCGACGCCGTTGGGGTTCGGAACACATGGCAGCGGGAAGTTTGGCAGCTTCAGGGTTCCGTTATGAACGAGGTGTGCGTAGGATGGGATGGGAGACGAGAGAACTTGGGTGACGACCGAGCCGGTGGTTGCTGATGGGACAGGAAGCGGCACAACCTTGAGAGGCTGGGAGAAGGATTCGATCCAAAGGCCGCGGTTTGTGATTTGGTCTGAGGTTGTCATATTGGTGGATGGTATGGGAGGACTGCCACTTCTGATTTGTTGAACCTGCTTGTAAGGTGTCTGTGAAGTCACTGCTAGTAGAAAGAAACAGCCCTTTATAAACAGCCATGCTGTGGGTCTTTTGTTGACATCGCTTCTAATCGGTCCGTCGATACACTCCGAGGTGGGTATTTGAGGACGGCATAGAAAATCAGACCCATATAGCTGTGACGAAATGCGATTTGTTGCCGGGCCCTGTCTGTACTACTAGTATGTGAGCTCGAATGTTTGTGGCCTAGCTAGAGGGCACTGTGGAAATTGCGGGATGGATACCGAGTGGGTTCACACTACCACCGCCTGACACCAGTCAGAAAACCCGCAGCAAGCTCTACGAAGCGCTGGCCCAACTCGATCAAAACTGGTTCCCAGATATAGACTTTCAGTTGTCCCAGGACATGGAGACCATTGCTTGCCTCGGCCCCAGTCTCGTCGGCTCGAGAATCAGAGACCATCCGTTGCCTACGCTGCTTAATCTCGAGTTTGATGTTGTAGGGCTAGAATGGCACCTTGGCTTTCCTCAGGTACTCACGCACCATCTCGTACGATGCATGTTTACACGACCTCGCGGCTTGCCCGTGGCCAGCAGCCATTAATTCACATGGATAAACCCATCTGTGTCCATGTGCAGTTGGTGCAATGCCTATGTTGGCTTGGGGCCGGGTGTACGGTTTGATGGGTGTCAAGTGGCCTGTTATGTTCGCCCTGACGCCAGGATGCCTGCAGCGTCTTCCAAGAGTGAGGCTCTGCGGATCTGCCAAGACAGTTCTGATTGACCTCATGCCAGTCGGAGTTTTGAAAACTTTAGCAGGGGCCGGCCTCGTGCAGCGAACCGGGCCGAATGGTCGCGTTTTGCATGCAAATCCGGTCAGTCCGCAAAGCCGGAGCTAGGTCGTGGCTCGTTGGGGGTAGCAGCAATATGGGGAATGTGATCGGGCAGCGGAGCGTGTGAACATGCCGAGTGAAGCAGACGCCCACGCCGGTGCGGCACCTGAGGGCCCACCCAGAGGAGCACCCGGCCCACAGACGGACCATAACGCCGATTTGCTGTACCCTCAACCTGGCAGTGGTAGGCCTTGGAATGAACTGCACGACATCTGCCCGGGCCTAGCTCAACTGTACATATAAACTACATGAAGACGACGAGATGGTTTACAGTCGGCCAGTGCACCAGTCGAGTCTTGACCCATTTGGCATTTCCGCCCAAGCGCTGTCTTCGTCAGCCCAGTGCACCCCAACCATAAGCCTAGCACATGCAATAGCTATTGACGTGCCCGCCAGCAATCATGCTAATCTGGTGCAGATGATGCAATCCGCATTTGGTGCCGCCCGGGAGGGGTGAAGTACCTTAATTCGCAGCCGTCCACGGTGGTGAGGAGAACGTGATTACAAATGCAATGTTTCATCATCAAAACCTACCTGTATATTCAACTCAGATGGTTGACTGCATATAACTGCCCTCCTCAGTCTGCCAGAACCTGATCCTCCGCAAGTCTGCTCGTAACTATTTGCACCGATTCGCACCGGAGACAACAACCACTACACGTCTCAGGATCTAGGGAGAAGCCATAATCAGCACTGCACCACCATCATGGCGTCCAAGGGAGCAGCGATCAAGCTTTATACCAACCATCGATGCCCATGTAAGTGCATCTCCCCCTCACCCCTGGGACTGCCCTTGGTGCACTACGCGGCTTCTGGCAGTCGTTCTGATCAAGCCACTTGTAAAACGCAGGGGCTCATCGTGCCCACATCACTCTGGCCGAACTTGGCATCCCCTTCGAGGAGGAGATCATCGACCTCGACACCCCGCGCAGCCCCGAGTACCTCAAGGTCAACCCGCGCGGCCTGGTCCCCTCCCTGTCTTATAACGGGGAAATCATCACCGAGTCTGCCGTCGTCGCGCAGTTCCTCGCGGACACGTACCCGTCCCACCTCCTGCCGGCCTCCTCTGACCCCAACGGCCCACTTACCAGGGCCCGTATCGGCTTCTTCGTCGATGCGTGGTTCACCAAGGTTAACAGCTTCTGGTTCAGGGCCCTCTTCGCCAAGACGGCCGGCGACGCCAAGGAGAGCGCGGAGGAGCTTGTCAAGGGCGTCGCCAAGGAGATCGAGCCCTTGTTGAAGGATGCCGGGCCTTTCTTCGGGGGGAGCAATAAGCTGACCCTCGCCGAGGCAAGTTGCAGCCCCCAGCAGATATCGTCTTGAAAACCATGCTGACAGCGTTCAAGGCACTTACTGGCCCGTTTGTCTTGCGTATCAAGGTTTACGCCAAGGTGAGTGAATCGTCCATGGACTCCATACGCTGTATGGTCCTGGAATTGTGGTTTTGCTGACACGTCTAAAGCACGGTCTACTTCCATCCAGCGTGGCCAAAGATCTGCAAGAGAAAACGCCAAATTTCCACAAGTGGTCAGAGGCGGTGTCTGCTTCACCAAGCGTGACCGGGATTTTCAATGAGGATGAGAACGTGACTAGGACCAAGGAGAGGCTTGCAAAAGCCAGGGCTTAGATTTATATGCTCTACCGAATCAACTGTCTCATCTTAATCGTGACAGATCCTGAATTGATCACTGGTAAATTACAACGCATTCTCCGTCAAGCAGGAATTCGTATATGCTCCTTGGCATGCTGTGAAGCCGCACTGTAACAGTATCCCTATCAGCGGTCTCTCTGGGCTGGAAGTACAGGTTCAACTCAAGAGATGGGAGAGACTTTGGACTGAAGACGTGTGATCAAAGTGCTGCCTTCGTAGATGCAGGAAGCGGTGCACACTCATGTCCACCTCCAGCATGCTAGCCTTGGTTCAGGGACAGTCAATATGAAAACTGGTAAGGACTTTGTTCCTGCTATGATGGAGTCCTGACGCCGGAGTTTGAGGCACTGCCCGTCTGTTCTTAACAGTTGGCTCTCCATATTTGCATTGCAACGGGGCTAATTAGTTGACTCAACCTCGGCAACCTAAAGACTCCTGCACTGGTGATCTCCTCTCAACCCGCTCGACTTGCCGTAGTGACCAGAATTTTCAGTGAGGCTATGTCAGTCATTTGGGAACAGACGACATGGAGCCTCACTCGGTACACCGTAGCCGATTCCAAAGTCGAGGTTCATGTAGGAATCATGATTGTTCGATTCTCCCAGGCGTTCTCTGGGCGATTGACCTTACAACCGGGACACAGACACGAGCGGTCGTGATTTCCCGAGCCTTGTACCAGTCTGAGGCATGCCTCTAAAGTTGGAATATCACAAGTGCAAAGCGTACTCAGATTTGGCACAGAAACTAGGAAGTAGAAGAGCAGGCTCGAGCAGTCATGTTGAACACCAAGGCACTGCCTAGTAGACAAGCGAAGCCAAAAAATCTAAACCAAGGGAAGTACGGTTAAGTTCTAGATTTTCTTTCCACTCTTGACCTAAATGAAGGATCTGAAAAGAATAGTTCTTTTTTTTTTTCTTCTCTTTTTTTTTTATCACTTAAAAAAAAAGGCTCAAATGGTATCCGCTATACAAAGAAAAGGAACTGAAAACCAAGAACAAAGTTCTAAATATCATGCAATAGTCCAATCTCGGACGCATGGGAGGCCCCGGTCCTCCCTGGCACTGCTCCAAATAGCTTCACAGGCCTGGAACAATTTGATGGAGCAACAACACGAACCCAGCAGGTGTCTCGGTCCCGTCTGCACGAGACTCCTACTTCAGGTGGCGGCGGTGCGAGTCGATGGAATACTTCTCGCCCTTGGCCTGCCTACGTCCGTAGCGGCCCGCGCCCGTCCTGCGCCGTCGGTGGGCTGTGACGGTCTCATAAACCCAATAGAAGGTGGCCAGAGCCATGAGCGCAAAAGCAGCCCAGGTGAGGGCCTCAAACTTGCTTCCAAGTTGTACCTCGAGGCCTATTTCGTCGCCGCCCCTCTTATTGATCTCCTCCTTGGCCTTCTTCACGCCGACAGTCGTCAACAGGCTGCCAACCAGGAGGAAAACCATTGCCAGAGCGGCGATGAGAAAGTTCGCAAGAGGGATCTTGCGACCTCCAGAGGGGATGATGAACAGGGCAGCGGCGGCCCCGAGGATAGCGAGCCCGGAGAATGCAACGCCCAGGATGTACATTATGGCGAGGGCCTGAAACAGCTTGGGCAGGTCATCCAGCTTGTCCTGGAGGTCGTCCGTGATGCCGAGATCGGACAGGCTTATGTTGAAAGGACCGACGGAGAGTTCCTTGTCCAACATTGCCGAGATGTTCATGTATGCTGTAAGAGCAGTCAGCAAGCACGCGCAAGACCATGGACGCCATGGACGTGCCGAGGCCAGGGGAGAGCTTACAGAAGTCCATCGGCGTGGTGCAGTTGGTGGTATTCTGCCAGGCGTTGTTGGCGGTGGCGTTGGGCGCGTAGTTTCCTTCGCACATGTTCATGACGTGAAGGCTATAGAACTGCTCGATGCCAAGCTCTTCGGCCAGCTTGTCGGCGACGTCGTTACCGATGTCATCCAGGATGCCTGCGGCCTCGCTCTCGAGGGACCCAGCGATGGCAGTGGCGGAAGCCTTGATAGAGCTGAAAAAACCTCCGATACCACCGCCATCATCAGTGGACGTGGGCGTTGGGGTTGGTGTGGCTGACGTGGAGGATGCATCATCGTCATCGCCACTGACCATATTTGAGATAAATTCGTGGCCGAGGGTTGATGTGTTGAACAGTACTATGTGGTACTCCTCCAACGTGCCCGGTTCCTTGCCTGCAAGCAGGGCCACCAAGGCCAGCGCGAAGGCCGCCATGGAGAAGACGAGCGGCAAGCCGACGGAGAACTTCATCCTGACGGTGGCACAAATTGGCTGGTCGACGTTTGGGTGTCCTTGGTGCCTGGACGGCGGCTGTTGGTAAGATTCAATTGGGTAGTCAAAAAGAACAAGACGTTGTGGAAAAATTGACACCGAACACAAGATGGTGACGGGGAGATATTGCGATCTGGAGGCTGCGCTCAAAGTGAGGCGCCCTACGTGCTGGATATATGTATCCAGGACATATGGACTAATATCTGCAGCAGTGCAGTAGCTTGAGTGGTGGATCACTGAACCCAGCTGTGGGTCATACAGGCCCGGCTGTGCTGCACAATGTCTAATAACGTCTAATCATGCCGTCGACCACGCACACACACTTGTGCCGACCTGGCCAAGAGCTCGTAACACAGAAGAGCGCCAACCGGGGGTGGGGAGGGGGGGTAAGCCATTTTTCCAAGGATTGGAGGTCGACACTGGCGTCACCGAAGGGACTCTGGGGGTGCATTCCAGCGGTGGACAGGCCAGAAAGGGCGACTTCTCTGCCAGGGGTGAGGACGATGGACCCTCGAAATGGGATGTGGTGTGCCGGTGGTGTGTTGTCGCATTACGTCGTTTGGGTGCGCTGTATCATGGTGGGCGGGAAGAGTTGGCCTTGGTTGGCTGGGAGCAAGCAAGTTTTGCTGAGTAGCCTGAGTAGCTGTGATTGAGTGTGAGTCTTCTCTAGCCCCAAGGAGTCATGAGAGACGGGACTGGGACGCGTCGAGACTGTCTTCGGCCCTCATCCCCGTCGGTGGAAATACAGCATGGGACATGGGTCACTAGATCTAGCCAATGACTGGAAGCACAGCCCCTGCAGACGTGCGTCATCGCCAGGCCGCCAGGTACGATCCCACACCGCGTCGGAGGCAGGGAAAGGGCATCAAGTTCCAGCCTCTGAAGCTGGGAAAGGAAACCTGGAAGAAGGCTTGGAGGAAGCCGGAAGGCCCCTTGGAAGGTCCCTTGTCAGCGTGTGGTTATGAGGGCATAGCTGGGGATTCATGCGTGCTCTTCTGGCGCACAGTAACTGCCGAGCTTATTGATTGACTGGCTGCGTTCAGGGCCCGGAATGTCCTCGTCAATTGACTCTCTGCCGTGTTGTCAGAGGGTCCCTGTCTGAGAGTCAACTTTAGCCAAGCTCCCAGCTCAGGGTCCACACCAAGGAAGCAAGACATCACCACATACCAAGGCTTGCTAGGTAGAATCATCAGCGAGGGTCTAGATGTCGACCGCTTCTTGCTTCCCAAACCTGCTGTGGGGCCATGGTGACCCTTGGGAGAAAGCTGTGCACTTGTCAATGAGGAGGCAAAATATTGGAGGAGGGGCCGAGGAAACTGATGAAGACAGCCTTAATGGATATCTGATGCATCAAGTACTTTACTGTAGGTGCTGACGGATCTCCTATCAACCGATGTCTTATCAATGGGAGGCTGCAGATGTAGTGCCAGTAAACTCCCCCAACCCTATATTTAGCTTGATATGTGAGGTACAGTAGGAGAACAAAAGTTCCACCACACCTTCTATTAAGCATATAAAATCCACTAAATTACATCACTTTTATCTAATTATAATTAATTTAACTAAAATTTTAAAGCTATAAAATAAGCATATAAATTAAATTTCTTAATTAAAGTATAATATATATAAAGCTAAAAATTCTACTTAAATTTAATAGTTAAAATATTTTAATAAAGTTAATAATTATTTTAAAATTTTATTTTTCTTAAGGCCTTAATACTAATACCTACTATAAATTAGCACTAAAACTTTTAAAACCTACTAAATACTACTATAACTATAGTACTTATATTTATTTATATTAATAAATAACTCTTATAAAAATATATCTTTTAAAACCCCCCTTTAAATAAATTTTAAAATAAATTTAAAAAAATATATATTACTTTTAAATATATATATTATATATAAACTTTAGGTTAAAATTAATTTAATTAAAGCTAGTAGAGTTATAGTAGTTTAAAAAGGGCTATTTTATATAGGGCTTTAGTGTGTATGGCGGAACTTTTATCCTTTAACTATACTCGGGTACTGCGTGTGCTGATTAGTTGAACCAAACCCCTCCAAGCAGACCCCAAGCTGGTTACCTACTGGAACTCCTTTTGCATCCGGCCATCCCATCAACAAACCTTTTATAATAGAACACATTCATGATGTCGCCCTAGATAGACTGCCACTGGTGCTGTAAATCTTCCCGAAATCAGCAGCGTGTCAACCTTTTTTTGAGAGTACCACTAACCCAGGTTAGCAGGGCTGAAAACATCAGCTTTAGTAATCACTAGGATCAAGTTGATGTGAGAGCAGAGCCTCTTCATGAACTTGATATCACGAGGCTTCAGATATACTGAGTGGGATAAATCAAGTACAAATAAAGCATTTTAAGGAGAGTGTAGTTAAATTATCATATGTAATAATAAGGGCTATCTTCGTATCAAAAAAAAAAAAAAAGTTGCTCATCCATGTTTTCAAAAGCTCTCATCTCTTTGATGACATATGTGTTGATTGTTTATGTTGTCGACTTCCACACTATGTTCAGGCATGCAGGATTGAAGCTAGAGATGTATCTCTGGTATAGAAGGCTGGACTCGGCACAAGGATATCCCGAAATTTGTGAAAAGGAGAGACTGTTTGATTCGGCCTTGCTTCTGGTGCGATCGGCTGCATGTTTCGTCTTGCTGTGGAAAAGGAGCGGAATCGAGCCAATACCAGGGCCCGCCCGGTGCTTTAAAAGGCCCAGGCGAGTGCAGACCGCAAGTCTGTGTGGTCGAATGTTGAAGTGAGAATAGTAGATGCGAAGCATTGGTCTCGTAGTTGTCATCGACGACATCGTGGGATGACTATACGCACGAACCAAATTGACATCATGGCCCTCCGTCACTGCCCGAGAAGATCTGCCAACTTCGTACGTTGGCTAAGCTAGATGCTTTTACATTTTCTCATACTTCCAAATTTATGTTTGTCGGTGGCCTCCCAGAACGCAGACTGAACCATGCCTTTGTTGCACCAAACGTGTGTATGGAAGTGCCACTTGACTGCTCTGCCGACACCCTCGTGGGCGCCTTCGTAGCAGCCGTGCGGGCTGGAGACGGTGCAAAGCGGCCACGTCTTGAGTCCCTTCCAGAGCCTACCGCAGACCTGACTGACTTCGTGAGTTTCGGGCAGAGCAGGGATCGTAACCTCGTAATAAAACCGCCAAATCGGGAACATCTTCCTGTTCCTAGTACAAAATGGTTGGGGTCCATCGTCCATATCTGTCGCAGTCTGGTTGGTAAAGGCTACTGCGACATTGTCGGCAGGTGCGGCATCGACAGTCATAACAGAGCAAAGAACAACAAGTATGGAAGCTGCGTGAGCGAGGAAACGCATGGTGGATGAAGTGTCTCGTTTCAGTAAACGATGGAGGCGTAGACTGAGATAGGACTGGATATGGGGCTTCCAAAGGAGATATCTGTCCTTTGAGAAAAGAAGGAACAGAAGTCAGGTTACATTTTTCAATCCGCCGATAAGGCGTTGAGGCAGATTTATGTTATTTCATCGGGATGTTTACAATTCAATAACCGAACAAGTGCGCAATAGCTTATGCGCGGGTCCAGCTAGGTGTCGTGCTATGGACAACTGGTTTGCTGCAGTCGGGGGGCCGTCACCGCGCCAGCTCATCGTGGTCATTTGGCCAGGCGCCAAATATCTGCTGGCACATCATCATAACCCCCGGAAGTGGCTCGTTTTGGGCCGTCCTCGCCTTGTCTTTGACGATATCGCTGATACGCCTCGTACTGCCGGATCGAAACAGAGTAAGTCGGCCAGTGCACATTGAGCCCACCCTCCGCTCGACCTGAGGTGCATCTCGTACTAGTCTGTCTGTGCGGATCGGCCTCATTGACACGATCGTCTGATCGTGAGAATACGGAGCAGAGGAGCACTCATTGTGATGTCTTCAGTACGGCAGGAAAGAAAATTGCACGACTGCGAAGTAGATGATCAACCCTTCTAGCAGGCAAAATTTAATAGGAGAAATCCACGCGGTGATAATTGAGCTAAGAACCATTAATCTGAAGGAGAGCAGGGCAATCGGTATCACTTGTCCGCCGAATCAGAGGATCTCTTCAGATGCCTATGTGCAATGATGGTATTTGGTGGGGGGGGGGGGTGGCCCTCGGAGATGGCGTAGAGAGGTACACACACGAACTGGAGAGACTTCGTGCTCGTGTAGGTTATGCCCGCGAGGAGCAGAGATATCGGATAGCTTGCATGCTGTCAGCACTTGGCGCTCTCCAGCACTCGGTCTAAGGCGCTCGACGTTGGCAGCTTAGCAGTGCGGATCAGGGGCAGCCGTGATCCAGGGCGTTATGAGGAACCGACGCGATGGATCTACTGTCGATTCATGTCTGGTCAATGTCGGGCCAGTGTCAAACTTCCCCAACCCTGAGAATTTGGCTTGGCATATTGAGGTACCTGACTACCTAGGTACTTGTAGTGTGGGCTGATAAGATAAGCCTCCCAAGCAGACCCCACGCTCGTTGCCTAGGTATGCAGCAGCCATGAGCGAACGTCATTGACCGCGTCGCACTACACGTCGGGTCATTGAACCAGGTCGCCTCCCTCGACCACAATCGACGACAATTACTTTGAACATCGTGGATGAAGTAGCCTCCAACATTTACAGCATGGGCGTCCAACCTGACCAGGGCGCCTACGATGGCCCTCCGCCTGCCTCCAGCAACAACCAGCCGCGCAAGCGCAAGCACGCGGATGACGACTGTCCCACCGAAAACTGTGCGACGCCTGCTGCGGGATTGCGGTACGACGACGGCGACGAGGAGCTCTCTGGTGGAATTGTGCCCAATCCCAACAAGAAGGCCAAGAAGGCCAAGAACTCCAGCAACGCTGACCCTCCTGCCGAGAAGCGGCTTCGAAGGTCTGTCCTGCTCCCGCGATGTTCTCCTACTTCTGGTCGCAATCCCGCCCAACCCCAGGTCGCTGCTTCTGACATGGCCCCTTCCTCGCAGATTCCGTCCCAAACCTCGCTCATCCTTCGATGCCGTCTACGAACGAGCCACTACCCAGCGATTCTACCTGCTCTCGAGGAGCCGCTGCGGCACCGACGACTGCCCCGAGGAGCTGTTCGAATTGACTGGGTCCACTGGCAACATCTACCGCGTCCACGTCCAGAAACAGCCCACGTGCAGCTGCCCTCACGGCACAGCAGGGAACCAGTGCAAGCACATTGTGTGGTGTCTGAAGTCCATCCTTCGAGCCCCTCATGCCCATGTCTATCAGCTCGCTCTGCTTAGCACCGAGCTCCAGCAAATCTTCGCCAATGCGCCCGCCCCTGCCGAAGAGGCTGGCGCCGGAGCAGACAAGGAAAAGAACCGCAAAGAAGTGGAAGGCGACTGCCCCATCTGCTTTGAAGAGATGCGGGCTGGCGATGCCAATGAGCCGCTGGTATGGTGCAAGGCCGCTTGTGGCCAGAACATCGTGCGTGCCCCCTCATCACTGTTGCAACAGACCTTAGTGACCCGGCTTTGCTGACACAGCTGCAATCACAGCACCGGGAATGCTTCGAGATGTGGGCGGCCACCAAGAAAACGAGTGGCGGCGGCGGTAGGGCTGTGGTCTCATGTCCATACTGTCGATCCGCTTGGGAGGGCGACAATGACATGATCAAGAAGATCAATACCTCCGGAACACCAAACTCGGACGGCTACGTCAATGTTGCCGACCAGCTTGGCATCAGCACCGAGCGAGACTACAGCACATACTCGACATGGTGGACGGGACACCCGGGCTATCGCGGCCGACGGGGCAGGTTCTGACCGGGCCAGTGCCTGGGAGCTGCTAAGTTCCCTGGGGACCACTTGATGAAACTAAACCGGCTCCTGTGCGGCTCCGTACAAGACTCCTGGGTCGATTGATTGCACTCGTAAAGAAAGTCGCGAAAATTTGTTGTGGGCATGGGATGGCCTCTGTTTTTCCTTGCTAGAATTTCCTCTTAGTCTCTGATACCCACCTGCTACCTCACGAGCTCGTCTCGTTGTCAAATTTACAATACTAATTGCTTACTTTGCATTTCATGTCAGGTTCTCTCGAACAAATTACCAGAATGCATTGACAAATATTTGTATGTGTACAGCCTCGCCTCTTGCCCCAACTCCACGCCTGTCAAGGAAAGAAACAGTCTAGCTGGGTGGCCAGGTCATCGCAGAGTCATGTATCATCAACGTGATCATGCCAGCATCACCACCAAGTACCTCCTTTTAATTCGCCTCCCCGCCATCCCGCGGTGTCACCTCTCTTCCCGGGCCACAGCTCAGTAGGACCGCTTCTTGAGCTTCTGGAGCTCCTTCTCCTTGGCGGCAACATATCTGGCAAAGTTGCGCCTCGCCTCAGCCTTGGCGGCAGCGGGCGGGGTGGCTGCGGCGGTCGCGTTACCAGCGGCAGCGGCCTGGACCATCTGGACCGGGACGACACCGCCGAAGGGGCCAGCATTGGCGTCGTTCATGCATCGCACGAGGCAGACATTGTCCTGGCCGGCGACGGTGCCCGTGCAGGCCTGGTCGGCCGGGACCGCCGCGGTCAAGGCCTGCTCGGATGTCTGCGTGTCACGGCTGCGAGAGTTCTCTCCGGGGGGCATGTCGGTGACCTGAATGTCTGTCCACGTCTGACACAGAATACACCCCGGTCAGCTAAAGGCATATTTGAGGAGAGGCAGGAGTATCGCGAAGGGGTGGGTTTACATACCGCTGCTGTAGCGTCATCGTTGATGGCACAGCTGTAGGGGCCGCCGCCGTCGCCGTTGACCTGGTGCAAGGTCATCTGGACCTCGCCGCCCTGGGTGACCTGCGGCAGGGCCTCGCCCGTCTCGCCCATGATGGCCGTCGTCCCGGCGTCGACGTCGTTGTCGCCGCCGGCGAGGGTCTCGCCCACGGTGTCGGCGGCCTGGCCCTTGAAGCGGGTCGAATCCTGCTGGAAGGGGTTCCGGCGGGTTCCGTCCCGAGGCGTCGCGGTGTCAATGCCCAGGGCCATGCCCTGGCCGCCCGCGTCGCCAGTCGCCCTGACAATGGCAGCGTGGCCAGCCACGAGCGGGGAGAGGAGGGTGAGGAGGACGGCTGCTGCGAGAGTCTTGGAAGGCATGATGCTGGTCTTGCTGGTTCTTTGTTTTATGTGTGGACGGTTGGATGTGGTATTAATTAAAAAGTTGCTGACTGTAGTCCGAGCAATGGGAACGGAGGGCAAAGAGAATTAAAAGGCAGGTCCGGCTGCTGGTACTGGTGCTGATGCTGATGCTGATGCTGAAAGACTGAAGATGCTCCTGATGATGGCTTCAATCTATTCATGAGGTCGGTGTGGAAATGCAACCGGTTTTATAGCCGGCGTCATTGGCAGCATCACGATGCCGACACGCGAGGTGGAAGGGGCCTCCGTACGGCCTTACTGCGGTGCTCACATTCTGGTTGCCCAGTCAAACTCGTGTGAAGTGCCCTAAGTTGTTCAGATTGAAGCCTTCGTAACTGTTCAACGCGGTCGAGCACACCCTCCCCATGAGATGCCGGTGCTGAACATTAGATGCCAACAGATCCAAGCCACACAATGACCCCTATACGCATCGATTTATTCAGCCCCTGAGCGACTCCGGACACTCCAAGCCGGATCTTCTGCTGATCAGCGGCAAGGCTCCAAACATCACGATCTTGGCTCGAGCCGCAGGTGATCAATCACGGCCAAGTGAGGCTTAGCCCAGCCACATCGGCAGCCTGGGCCCTGCGATTCAGCCATCCTGCCGTCTTGCTCTGGGGCAATTCTAGTGATCTCGGCACACAAACAGTCCTGGTCGTCTCCACTGCTGGGGGCCGGTCACCCAGGTGCCGGCCTGTGCACGCCCCTGGTTGCCATAGCGCGAATGACCACGGAGGCTCTCGAGCGCACGCCACAGGGGGTTCATAATGGTTGGAAAGAATCGAGGCCAAGCACGTTAGCCCCCGTAGCCAAGAGGCAGATCACGCAGCCTTATATCCCTCCGCACTGCCGTCCGAGCGTCGATTCCAACCGCTTCGCCCGCCAAGCCCCGCTGCCCCGACGCCGGCACCTCGTTTAGCGTGGGACCGTCCGAACAAATCCGTAAATCATTGTTTCTCTTGATCTCCAGTGGACGAATCGCAATTCCTCTGTAGCTGGGGCTAGTCTGGTCCGTGCCACGGTGGCACTGCACACGCCTGACACAATGGGGTTCGAGGGTTTGGCGGGCTTGGCTGAGACTGGTGTGCTTGTTGAGCCTCAAAGTTGGAAACGCTCTGCATATATCACAACGTCGTCCCAAAGTTGGTCAAACTCATCTCATCATCGCCAGCCTCTCCGACTGCATCATAGCTGCGTTTCAACCGCGACACATGAAATGACAGGTAGGACAGCACCGCATTGGAAAGTCCTATGACCTGTTGGCTGAGTGTGGCACGATGTGGGTGACGTCTCATGACAAGTCCCTATTTCAATGCCCACGACCAGAGCGAAGAAAATGGGGAGGGCACGACAATGAAATTTCCACCAATACGTTGTGCGTCGGACCTGCGTGTTGCGGACCTGCGTGTTGCGGCTTACCTCGCTTATACCGAACCTCGAGCTGCATGAATGACATTCCATCCCATGTTCACCTGCGCTTGAGTGTCCAACGGGCAGTGGCAGCCATCACACGAACATGCCAATTGAGGAGTCTCGCCAGGACAACATAGCAGAACAAGTGTGAATGTAAGGGAATAGCAGTAACTACAAGACGACAGCCTCGTCGTGCTCAACTCCGGGCGCATCCGAAATGGTGTCTTCAAAACTGACAAATGTTTGTAACTTTGGCATGAGACTCACCCCACTCTGAAGTTATTGTGGCTGGTGGGTCTGCTGGGATATCAGAAAACTTTACCGACCAGTCTTGGTCTCACTCAGAGGACGGATTCGGTGGGGGTGCTGTTAAGCTCGAAACACGCATGTAAGTGGAAGCCGGCTTTCCTATCAAACTTGATTATTAGTTCTCAAGCTCGTTGCATCACATCCGATGGTTCCACTCCGCACACGTTCCTCGTTCTTAAACGTGTAGAAGGGCTTCTTTTGATTGTTTTCTAGCACGGCTGGAAAAACTGTAATTTCCATCTACGCAAGATATTTGAGATATCAGAAACAGCCTAGTCAAGTTTGTGCGCTTCAGTATGCTAGGGACTAGCCTTAATTCTGGTTACTAAACAGCATAGGTTGTGAAACTGAGGCAACTGTTCAGGCACGGAGCATTTCCATGCCCAATGCCAGTGGCCGGTACTACTACTGCTTGCACCAAACGTGAACCAATGATGAAAGTACGGAATTCAATCCTCGAACACTCGGGTTAGCGTATCTTAGAGTCCAAGACTTGGTTGAGTTAATATGACAAGACTAAGATATTCCTCCTGGCTGCAAGTAGTACGGTCGCCTCAAACTGTGCATCAGTCTCTACTAGTACTGTATAGCGTGAGTTTCGACATAGGTCGACCTCGGCAATGGGGGGCGCCCAACCATTACGTGTGATTGTATGAGTGCACATGTACTAAATCTCGCGGCCGCTGAGTGTCAAAGGTATGTAATTAAATGCTTGAATCTTCTATGCGATGCGATTCTTTGGCCGCTTTTCTTTCCCTAAGCATGACCATGCCCGTTGTGCTGTTTGCCTATAGCCCCGGATGCGCCTGTGTAATTCCATAGATTCCATGCCATCCCAAAGCAGCTGGCCCACTGTTTATCGAACGCCTGTCCCCTTGCCTGTTAACGAAAATGCTGATCAATATGCCACCACATGACCCTCCACACTCTTACTGCCACATGGGCCTTTGCGAGTGTCCGCCCCTCGACGACATGACCAGCATCTCGAAACCCTCCACTCTATTTCTCAGAGCCGAGTTCTCCTTGGCCAACGACCGGTTCTTCCTCTCCAGGTGGGCGATGTACTCGGTGGCCTTGCTCAGGATCGTGGCCTTGTTGAGCTTGTGTGCGGGTGTCACCCCGCCGAGGTCGTCCTCCATGTCCAGCCCCGCTTCGGCCTTGATCTCGTCCATGATATTTGCCGAGTTGTTAACCTCGTCGTCTGCGTGTTCCAGCCTGTGCACCATTACCCGCAGTGCCGGGACGCTATCCCGCAGGGCAGCGATCTTGTCGTTCAGGTTGGTCCGGTATCGCTTCTCGATCATGTTGTGTGCAGTCTTCTTGGGGCCGAGGGCGGGCTTGGAGACTGTGGTGGCAGGGGACTCTTCTTTGGTGGACGGCGCGGTGTGGCGACGCTGAGGGGGTGGTGGCGAGCAGGATGAGCGTGGTGACGAGGGTGAGGATGCATCGTCATCAGACGAGGACTTCCTCTTGAGGTTTGCGCGAGCAGGATACCTCCTTTGCTGGTTCGCTTGTGTGGGCTCTGGGGGCGTGGGAAGACCCGTGTTGGGGGCCTGGGCGGGCATGGTGAGGTTCATCTGTGGTGACTGGAACAAGGGCCTCGTATCGTTGACGCCCTCACTGCCGAACTGCACAACGTCGTCCAGGCCTGGGTTGGAAGCATCCATATGGGTCAGGTCAGGGCTCATAACAGGGATCGACGACAGGTCGGGGCTGTCGAGGAGCTCGCTCTTGAGGAAGAAGTCGGAGTCTGGGGAGTGCTCGAGCTTATCCCAAGAGGTCCACTCGTCTCCGGTGGTGAAGGAGGAGGCGAAGCCAGGGAATATGGGAGACACCGGTGATGCAGATCCCGGAGAGGGTGCCGAGTCGGTGGTGAGCTCAGCGGTACTCCAGTCCTCTATTGAGTTATAGAGGGGGAGGTTGAAGTTTGTCTGGGTGTTCTATGTAGATGAGGCAAAATGTCAGAGAGCCTGGTCGTATCAAGTGACGGGATGCAGGAGTGAGACGAGCGTGACGGGGGGGGGCTATGATATAACAAGAGAAAGGTGATGTTGCAGAAGCAACGGGAGGATGGTTTGACAGGCCCGAGTGGGTCTGCGGGTCCGAAACAGCAGCAATAAAGCATGCTTCACAGGTCCGCTGATGCCAGCAACAGCAGACCATGGAGGAATAATTCAAGCGAGGAATGAGCTTGATCAAGGAGGGGTAGAGCGGAATAGGGCAGGGTGGGCCACGATGGCCCGGACCAAGGAGCGAGAACTGACCTGTTGTCGTTTGATAGTGGAAGGCTGGGGTTGAGGGTACGTGCCGAACAGGCAGGATTGTTGGCTGACACCTGCTAGGTCCGATATATCGAAATTGTCCATTTGATTGGTCGACCTGGGAGGGTATATGCCCAGGTGGTGATGCGAGCTGGTTATGGGTATGTACTGATCCCGCTGTGGGTGGGTTGGTCTTTCTAGAGACTTCTTTCTGCTGGACTCAAGCCACGGGAAGTAGACGATGACAGGGGGGTGGCGTGTCTGTGTCGACGTTGATATCGAATGGTTTGGTTGTACTACTGTAGGATGTTGGGTGATTTGTGCCGACTGATGTCAAGGGAGACAAAAGGCGTGATGTTGTGTTCTGGGTGGTGTTTTGCTTGTGAGTTGTGAGATTGGCGATCTATGCTGATGCACTGTGGGTGGGATGATGAGGCTACAAAGCCGTGGGTGCACATAACCGTGAGCAGAAGCATCCCAATAGATATACCCGACCTGGCATCGCGGATTCCCGTTGCGTACCATCTTGCCTCGGGCTCTTTCGGCGGGAATGGGAAAAAAAAAAACTTACAGCCACGGGCTTTGACATGCTCGTACTGCTGAGCATGCGCCGTTGGAAGGGCAGGGGTCGCGGGCTGGATCTGCTGTGCGACATGTGGAGCAGTCAACTTTCGATTTTGGGTCCGGCATCATACGAGTGGAAATCATGGGGATGACTGGCCACGCGCCCCAGCCAAAGGCCGAGCGCGGACTCAACTCAGCCCAAGATTTGCCCATGCTGCTGCCATGCCCAGCCCTTTGCACATCCATACTCTATCTAGGTACCAGCCATATCACACTGCGGTCTCGCTCTACGGCGTCTTGCTGCTTGCACGGGGATTCCGGGCCCGGAGCGCTAATACGACTGGAGGATTTGCTCGGATGGGCGGATGGATGATCGTACTGTTCACGGTAGGTTGGCGGCAAGCGCTGGGCCCGCCTAGCAGGGCGGCCCTCTGCGAGTGCTATGCCGTGTTAAGGAGTACATCTGCAGGAGGAATTGACATCTCACCCTTGATGCCGACTTGGGCAGGTTCTGGCGTCTGCCGCAGGGTCTTGGAGCTCGTCGCCCTCTGGGCAAGGCACCGAACCTCTGGCATAGATCTGCCGTGGCGACTTCCGGGCCTGCAAAAGCGCGTGTCACTGCTTGATCGTCAGCCCAGACAGCGGCTGGCCCCGTCGAGTCGCATTGGGAACGCACGGAACGGTCGCTAAGGGCCACGCTGCAGCTGCCAGGTGGAGTTTCTCCCGGCCAGGCACGGGTTGCACTCCCGCGAGAGCTCCACGAAGGCCCTGCCTGCAGTCCAATCTTCCCCAAATGAATCGATGCTGCATCAATGAGGGACGTCGCAACCTCAGAAGCAAAAACAAAACCACAAAAACCAAGGCACGGCGACATGGAGCAGTCCTGCTGAGTCGCGGCAACATTTGCAACATTTCGCTCGCTTGACACATCTACCTTGCACGACTCCATCACGAATCGAGATCACAGTAATCGCGAGCGCGATGCTTCGATCGCACCCGAAGACTCCCGGCCCGGTCGAGAAATCAGGAGAGTGAGGAGCTTGGGGGCCCGGCAGCGAGCGACGAAATGGGCTGCCGGGGCTTGCTCACGGGGGCGCAGGGGGCCTAAATGTTCCGCTGGCACGCCTCCCTCTCCTAAGGCTCGGCTCGCCTTGGCTCAGGACCGCAATCCTTCGCACTCAAGGCATTGTCCGTATGCCAGTCTGCCAGTACCTAACAGATTCCCATTGTGCAGATCACAGCCGAGGTCTCCATCTTCTCGTCAAGACCTGCTACGCGCCGGGCCAGATATATGATATATCAGTCATCGGGGGTGCCCTACGTGCCTACGCATGGCGATCCCGGGTGAACGGAGACAGTCTGGCCGGCTCCACATGCCTGCCTGTGCTGCCTGTGCGCTCGCCGAGGTGTGAAAACGACGGTCCAGAACCGCATTGCTGCAGCACCGCGCACAGCCCGACAGCACACAAAAGGGTGCATGCGAAGAACCATGCGAAGTTATCTCCAATGATCATCCTTCCCCAGAGTCTGCAGTGGGTCCCAGCGGCGTGAACTGGAAACGAGAGAAAGGGGCGTCTGAGGGCCAAGACTGCGATTAGATCAGCTCGGTTCACCAGCTTCCCACAACACGCTACTCTGCTGCAGGTGCTCAGAAAGTGGCCTGATTCTTGTAAGTGGGGTGAAACGAATCGGATAACTGACCACCAGGGCTTTTTACGGACATTGAGTAAAAGCTACCCTTCGAAATATCCTTGGATTATGGGACTGAAATGTGCATATTAATTAATTACGTAATACAGCTGTCTTTTCATGTAAGTCTGAATGCCTGCACTTGTGCCATGCTTAGGGTCGAAGGGCTACCATCTCGCCAAGAACTTCCTAGGTACTACTAAGCGGTATGTAGGTCAATGGACCACGGTGCACGGTGATTGCAGCTCGACCAGGCCTTCAGCTGAGATTGAAAGCGCCTTGCATGGGACCCGTCTCTAGATTGTCAACGTAAAATCGGCGCAGGCTTTGAATGAAGAATGAAGCGAGCTAAACTTTAGATGTCCGAGAGGTGCCTATATTTCTGGAGCTGGACAAACAGTGGGGTTGGAGCGGGCTTTCTACGTATGGAAAGCAGTAGGATGCCTTATATACTGCCGAACTTATGTGCCCTAGAACAGTCTGACTGCAGACCAAATCTAAGAATAATCTAAGAAAACGGGGATTCGCACGTACAAAATCGGGGGGTACACAGGTACATCTTAACCTATATACAAATAATACCCATAGCTTAAATTACCTCCCCTTAAGCTAACTAGCTCTTTCTTAACTTAATTTTAACCTTATATAATATTCTATTTCTTCCTAAGTTAGTAATTAAGTTAAGAAAAAGCTAAATAGAATAAGGGCAGATAATATTAGTAGGTATTATTAGGTACTACTTAAAACCTAGCTTAGTATTTTTTATATTCCTTAAAGTAGGTAAGATACCTTAAAGATATAGAGGTAATTTAAAAATAAATAGAGGAATATTTTTAGGTATTATTTGTATATAGGGGCTAAGATGTACCCGTGTACCCCCTGATTTCGTACGTGCGAATCCCTGTTTTCTAATTTAAAGAGAACCGCGTCCGAAAGGATTGGGGAATAGCAATAGAGCTCTTGAAATCTGCATACTCTCTTGGATCGCTAAGATCAATGCCTTCCGAGAAATCCAAATGCCCTTGAAGCTCAAGAACTCGGGCTTATTGGAGGACATATTTTAGACCAAAACCAGAAGAACATAGATAGGGGCAGACTGGCTGACGGCCAGGGCCGATATATCAGAAGCAATGACTAAGTTAGGCACCCTGACAAGTTTACGTTGGTCGTAGAAATGTTGATAATCGCCATTCAGACATCGGAAGGCGCCAGCACTGCGCCAAATTAGTTCACATATGAAGGGAATCTCCACAGATACAGTGACCATGTTACACTCGCTGCGAGCTTTTTACGGCGCACGTCATTGACGTGGCAGCACGACTTCATCGATTGCTGTAGCTGTTCTCTGTCTCTGCAAATCGCAGTGGTCGTGGATCGTTGCAGTTGACATATGTGTGTGTAGGATCAGATCCAATGGTGCCGAAATTCGGATGTCGGCACTTCGCCTCGGTGAGCATATTGACTAACTAAGACGGAAGACTTCTCCATCTGTGAGATCGACTTCGTGTCTACGGGTAAGCTTGATCTGCCATCGATGAAATGTATCTTGGATTGAATCGAAGAGTAGATGCATTCTACTCATGTGTTGCTATATTTGCGAAATGGTTTCTCCAGTGCATCGTGACTCGAAGCAGAAATGAGGATGTGAGTCCTCGCGGAGAAAAATTGATACCGGGCACGCCCAAGTGAGCACAAGGATAGAACAACTCCTTAGTCCTACGATCTACAATGGAGGATGCCGAACCTAGTCACAGTCTCATCGATTCGCTGTGGCGGTGTGGGAAGAGCGGGCAGATCATTAGCTCAGCTCGGCCGTACCATGTGAAATGGAAGTAAGATGACGGTAGTGGCCTTTGATGACAGAGGGGATACTCGCTGTCATTGGCGCTCAACCCTTACATGTCTTCGCAATAAGAACGCATCTCGTACTAAAATCCAACAAGTTCGTATCATATGAAACCAATTGCTCCAGCCTTGCATCAGCCGCCTTTCAGCTCATACGTAACATCGTAAGCTTACTGGCGCTGCTACCAGCGGTATCTCTGATCACCTTCCAGCAATAAGGATATAAAACGCCCTCGGATGCCGGTCCAATTTCTAGATCTGTGCAGTTTATGATCCAACCACCCCGTACTCAAACACGATACCAACGACCCATTGAAAGTCGCCCGACCAGAGACGAAAACACAGACCTACAATCAAACAAGATGAAGTCCTTTATCACCATTGCTTTTGTCTCTCTATCCCTCCTCCTGGCCAACAGCGGGGCAAATGCAGACTGCATTCCGGGATTCAGTTCCCCGTCCATGGAGGAATGCAACAGCCACTGTGGGACTTATGTCTGTGTTTCAAGTGGAGGCCCTTACCAATGCGGATATTGTCAATACGAGTAGACGGTACCGAGGAGGCAGGCATAGGCCAGAAAAAGAAGGGTTGAAAGATGGAGACGGGAGCCAACAATGAGAGTGGTTACGGCATCGGCGTTGGTCCACAACGAAGAACAATGCAGTGGCGGTTCGATTTCGAGAAAACCTGGGAAGCTACATTGCCTACTAGAGCCAGGCAATTCAATATGTCAATTCCGACGGCAAACTAGAATGGGACAAAGTCAGGACTGTAAGACATATTGAATCCACTGCTTTGGAGGTGTTTGCATGAAGTACCACATCTTATGGACATGAATGTCACCTATAACCCTGCAAAATGTGACAGAGAAGAGTACATACCTGCTGTCAGAGTTGGCATCTGTTCCGGCGAGGCGAAGCTGGTCGAGAACAGTAAGGACCTTCTGCACCAAAGCCACACTATTGTCCTAGCCATGGATCCCGGAATCAGACGTAGCCCCGACTAAGTCACAGCTGGTTCTATGGCTGTGCAGGTCACTAGATCAATGAATAACATGGATATTTTCGTTGATGGAGCGAGCTACATGTCATTTAGCTTTGCTGGACGGTTCTGTGCGGCATACGACTGAGAAGACTTGGTCTTCTAATAGTACTATCTCCTTCCATTCTTTGCTGAATCATAACGGCCCGACAGATCCTGAGACTTGGTGACACGCAACTAATAGTACAGTCCTAGCCAGCATTGACTATGCCCAGGCGAGATTCGGGCGACAAAGACTTCAGTGTTTGCATCACACAACGCTTTGAGGCCTGAATATGACTGTGCTCTCTGTTAAGATATATACCTCAGAGTAGTCGTAGATATGGTCAATCCATGTTGTAACTTTCTCTATGACCTAGTTGTCACCTCTGTGGCCCGGTCCAGCTCGAGGGCGAGCTATCAATGTGGCCTGGTCACCATATTGTATTTTGACAGACAAGTAACAGCTCAAACGTTGTCTCATCCGAGCAGACATTTGCACAATGTTTGAATGCAAGATCAGTGCCAGTATATATAAACATTGGGATCAATGATGGGAGTGCAGACCAAGTGAACGGAGTCTGAATGTGTAAGTGACTGCCCAGGTGGGGAGTGACGTCACTTCAGAATGTGGTCACCACTGACTCAACCCGCTGACGGCTTGGGGCGTGTTTGTACCGTCTAGCAGTGACTGGGTGGAACAACGGACCAGCTAGCTGTTGGGTGCTTACTTCTCCTTGTACAACCTAGCAGTCATTAGGAGGCTGGGTACAACAAGCCTTCAAAAAAGGAAGGAACTACCCTAACTAGCCCCGCCACTCCTCACCACATCGGAATTTGGAGGCAGCCTAAAACCAGCTGGGCATTTCTGAGGGCCACGCAATCAACTCAATCTAACACAGCTTTCAGCTTTCCTCCCTCAACAACTACGACATTTACCACCATAGCAAGAGAATCTCCCAAGCTTGTCGTCAACATAGTCAAAGATGGGCGTATGTCTCCAGCACTGATCACCCCCTTGACCAAAAAAAAACTGATCAGGTCTCTCAGTTCGCTTCTAAGATGGCGGCGGCGGCAGCTGCTGGAGCTGTCTCCCAGAACATGGGACAGTCATCCGGAGCTCCTCCACCTGGCGCTCAACAGGTGACCAATGCATCTCTCATTCTACATCTGCCTGTGCTTCAAGGCTGACAGACAGCTTCAAGGGATACCCTCCTTACCCAGCCGGTGGCGCCGGCGGAGCTCAGCAACATCAGCAGCAGTCCTACCCGCCCCCAGCCGGCAGCTTCCAGGCTTACAGACCCCAGGGTGGTCCTCCATCAGGAGCAGGTGGAGCAGGAGGAGGCATGCAGGCCGACGAGAACCTCTTCCGCCAGAGCCTGGAGCAGTGCATCCGGGAGAAGAATCTGCAGAACATGCCCGCCTTCCGTGATCCTTCCTACATCACCAACGTCGCACGGGTCGCTGGGCCCAAGGTAGAGTCGCTGTGCCGGTCGTGGCAGATCCCCCTCGAGGTCGGCAAGGACATAGTACGCCTGGCCCTGTTCGACATCGTCATCTACGTCGACGACAGCGGCTCCATGCTGCCCAAGGGCGGCAAGCGCGTCAGGGACATGATGCGCGTTCTCAGCAGGGCTGCCGCTGCTGCCACCCTGTTCGACCCGGATGGCGTCACGGTCCGATTCATCAACAGCACCGCCCAGGGCGACAACATCCGAAACGAGGCCGACGTGAACCGGCTTATTGAGTCTGTCGACTTCCGGGGCCGCACCCCCATCGGTACCGAGATGCGCCGCAAGATCTTGGAGCCCCTCGTGCTGCAACGTGCTAGGCAGGGCCAGATGCAGGTCCCAGTTCTCATCATCGCCATCACCGACGGCGAACCTGCTGGAGAAGACGATGACGCCATCTTCCGAGCTATCAAGGACGCCTCAGATGAGCTGGCCCGCACGCCCCTGGGCCCCGGCGCCATCGCCTACCAGTTCACCCAGGTTGGCGAGGACGAGGAGGCCCGCCGCTTCCTCAACCGCCTCGACACCCACCCCCAGGTTGGAAACCTCGTGGACGTCACTGCGTCTCTCGAGATCGAGCAGGAGGAGATGACCCGCATCAACCCTTCGATGGCCCTGACGGCCGACTTTTGGACCCTCAAGCTGCTCTTGGGATCGATTGATTCGTCGTGGGATACGGCCGACGAGAACACGTCCCAGCGCCCAGGTGGGGCCCCGCCACAGACATACGGCAATGCCTACCCACCTCCAGGTGGTCCTCAAGCCAGTTCATACGGAGGAGGCTACAACCAAGGCTATGCTCCGCCTGCAGGCCCTCCACCGGGATCGCAGGGCCAACCTGGAGGGTACGGTCAGCCCGGAGGATATGGTCAGCCGCCAGCGGGCTATCAAGGAGGTGGTGGTGGATACCAAGGAAATGTCCCTCAGTCCTACCCTGGTGGGCCACCACCTCCTGGCCAGGGAGGTGCTGGGGGCTCCTACGGCGGCGCAGCGTATCCTGGCCAGCCGAAGTGGTCATGATAGCAGTGACTTGCATGCAGCGGGCTAGGTGTGTGGCTGGCAGTTGTCGTGCGGCAGGTGAGGAGGTGTGTGTTAGCCGATTGATGCAGCGTGCCTGAGTACTCTCTAAGGGTTCATTCAGTCTGCCTGCTATTCCTTCGAACTGCTCTTTGTTACACTGAGAAGACAACGGTAATTAACTCTATTAATTGAATTCCTAAGATCCAATGGCGTACAGAGAGGTGAAGCAAGGCCGGAAACAGAGTATAGTGCGATTTCCATAGACTGCCGATCAATGTGCTCAACGAACACAAACACAAGCTGAAAAGCGCCTTTGATTTTCAAAATTGCTTAAATACCTACACTGCCAAGAATGCTTGAATAGGAACAAGCGTATATCACAAGGGACCTCTGATCACATGACGCAGCACAGCATCCCAACGGCCGATCTAGCGACGAACAAAATTGCCAGCGTGGTCGAGGCGGCGGTATGGGGTCTTACCCGGGGATGCCAACGGCTCCACCGGCCACGTCGGCCATCTTCCTCCTAACACTGCCACCTTTTCCAAGGAACCCTTCCAGGTGGGCTTTTCCATGCTAAACTCCTTGGCACATCTGGGCCATGGCTTCGTTGATCGGGGGAACCTCCCTTACGGTAGTTTGTGGGCGGCTTTGACTTCGATTTTGCGGTTCTAGATGTGCCTTCATCGCCTCTCTCTGCTTGCGACTAAAAGTATTTAAACTTCAAAATACAACCCCACAACGTGGTTCTTATGCTCCCTGTGCCACCTCTCATCCTCTCTATCCTCATCCTTGAACCCTTCCTTCCCCGCTTGCGCACCCCGCACTCTACCTCGTGCAGGTGGGCCAACTGACATGTTGTGTGGGCCGACTCTGGCTGCTCTTAGAACCGCTGACGCCTTCTACCCGCAGAATCCGTGATCTTTCGTTGTTTATGATTCCATGGGTACCGCTTTTCCGGTTTACCAGATTTGGCGAGTACCCATAAGCCAAAAACATCAGGTGATGTAGTTGGTAAACCACTCTCGCCTTCTTTTTTCTTATATCAACTGCGCACCTCGTGGTCAATTCTCGCGCTCACGTATGCTGGGTTCCAAATATTGTTCACTAGCAGCCACAAGCATCTCAACCACAAGGAGCTTGATAACCTACAATAGCTCTTCACGATGAAGGCACTCGTCTACAACGGCGACAACTCCGTCTCCCTGCAAGACAAGCCAGTCCCGTCGATCTCGGCCCCCTCGGACGCCATCATCAGAGTCCTCAAAACCACCATCTGTGGCACCGACCTGCACATCCGCAAGGGCCATGTCCCGACCTGCGAGCCGGGCCGGATCCTCGGCCACGAGGGCGTAGGCGTCGTCCACGCGACCGGCGACTCCGTCACCCGCTACAAGAAGGGCGACAAGGTCCTCATCTCGGCCATCTCGAGCTGCGGCACGTGCGAGTACTGCCGCAGGGGCATGTACAGCCACTGCGCCACGGGGGGGTGGATACTCGGCAACCTGATCGACGGCACCCAGGCCGAGTACGTGCGCGTCCCGCACGCCGAGTCGAGCCTCCACCCGGTCCCCGAGGGGGCGGACGAGGCCTCCATGGTGATGCTGAGCGATATCTTCCCCACCGGCCTCGAGTGCGGCGTGCTCTGCGGCAAGGTCCAGCCCGGGGCGACCGTCGCGGTCGTGGGCGCCGGCCCGGTCGGCCTGGCGGCTATCATCACGGCGCAGATGTACTCGCCGTCCCAGGTCATCGCCATCGACACTGACCCGAACAGGCTCGAGGTGGCCAAGAAGTTCGGCGCCACGGATGTGCTCCTCAGCTCTGGTAATACCGTTGCCGCTGTCAGGGCGCAGACGGAGGGCAAGGGCTGCGATACCGTCATTGAGGCTGTTGGCATCCCGGCCACGTTTGACCTCTGCCAGGAGCTCCTGGCCCCCGGTGGTGTGCTTGCCAACGTCGGCGTCCATGGGACCAAGGTGGATCTGCACCTTCAGAATCTTTGGGACAAGAACATCTGTGAGTCGTTAAAATGTCGGATTCGTTGTCAGAAACTAACAAACCTTTCAGCAATAACGACCAGACTTGTCGATACGACAACTACTCCCATGCTGTTGAAGCTTGTTCAGTCTGGGAAACTGCGGCCGGCGCAACTCATCACCCACCGTAAGTCTCAATTGCTTTGCACTTGATGAAGCCGTTTGACTAAGTAGATGTTCAGACTTCAAGCTCAGTGAGATGGAAACGGCGTATGAGACATTTGGTGACGCATCTAAGCACGGTGCCCTAAAAGTTGTAATTGATGTTGAATAAGTAGTTAAGTGGTTACTTCCCAATCTTACTCCGACTATGTCCCACAGACATGCCTTGGACTTATCACTTCTTCGTTATGCACCTCTTCTCATCCTGTCAATATGTACAATCGAGTTTGCACAAGATCCTTGGAAAGTTCCGTGAGACAAAGCTATGTAGCCTGCACTGGTTGACATCGGGTGAGTGGAGTTTCACGTTGGTCTCAAACTTCAGAAAACAATATGAGACAGTTCGACCTTGGTTCATTCACATTTTCCTCGGCACTTTGACTCCAGTCTGCTGTCGAAGGCATGGACTCGTCCGTTATATTACCACCCTTCTTTGTCTAGATGTGGAACGCACCGCTGTGTGTAACTCAAAATGCTGCAGTCCAAGGCTGACGTAGTGCCCACATAACCAATAAGCGATGATTTTCAAGCATCCTGCTCCTCATCCAGAACCATTCCCAACTCATTGAAGCGTTCACCCGCAACAAATCCGTTCTTCTCGTATAGTTTCCGCCCAGGCGGATCCGCAAAGAGGTTGATGTAAGGAGTCCCATCATCCGGGCTCTTGGCCTTGATGTATGCCAGTAAATGCTGCAAAATATGACTCCCGAGGCCCTTCCTCTGGTGCTCGGGCAGCGTAGCCATGTCCGCAATGTGGAAGTACCACCCGCCATCACCAATGATCCTGCCCATTGCAACGGGCCGAGGCTCGTCATCTTCATTGTTGCGGTATGTGATGTGGCAGCCATACCAGGTGCCGGATGCCACGCGAGCAGCTTGTGCTTCGGTGACGGGGGTGAGGCCTGCCAACTTGCGGAGGTTACGATATTCCGTGGTGGGAGGGACACTTTGCTCCAGGCGGTAGCCAAGCGGGAGCTCTCCTCCATATGATGGATCGGGCATGACTGCGAGTGCTCTTGAGCTGGCGATTGAGCTAGTTTGGGGTTGGGTTGATGAGGATGTAGGTAATGGAGCCGTCAATATTGGGCCCGCACTTATCCACTGCGTCCCTCGCCGAGTTTGAAAAGAAGCCGCTGGTGGAAATGGGGATGGATCAGTACGGCCTATGGATGATCTACAAGAGAAAGTGCATATTATATGGGAGCTCCTTGTTGGGCAACCATCTAGACGATTGTGTAAGTCCCGATCGCGTGGCACTCTTAAGCTATCTGGTCGTCAGCAAGGGATCAAGCCCAATGCCGAGTCGGCGCTCGGCCGGAATAAGGCTTGCTTACTGGCGGCTTTCGTCGGTGCTCAGCGCCGCAGCGGCACTCGGAACAGGTCATAGAATAGTCGACTTTCTGGATGCCGTCAGACTGAGGGCACAATTCCTCCGTGCAACTCCTCAACTCCCCAGGTCGAGGCGAATGCGAGACCTTCCATACAAAATAAGCGCATTTATAAAGCCACTCAGTACCTAGGTAAGTTGTTCCGAGTCATCCACAGCATTGTGTTCTTCCCGGGCAGTACTTCAGCTTACAGGACTGCTCGTGTACGAGTCCAACAGTGCCTAGGCGCTATGGGAATCAGGTTAGCCGGATTAGGATCAGACAGTCTGCGTATCACGTCTTGGTCGGATTTATGAGGACTAGCAATTGCTTATTTCCAGCACTTTCCGAAGCTCACGGTTGCTCCCCAAACAGGCCCAGCTTGGATACAGCACATGTATGCCTGTGTCTTGTCTAGCCTTTCTGCCCTCACAATGACTCCTGGCGGCAGTTCATCCCTTGAATTTGAGCCCAAGTCTGTGTGGACAGATCCTAAGATGAGCTCCTCCAGCCACCACGACCCTAGACACCCAGTCCAAGAGGCGGTGCCCAGGTCATTAGAAGGAGCCCGATCCATCAATTCGGCATCCGCAACACCCCTAGCTCCTCCATGCCTGCGCAGAGACGGAGCCTACGGCCAAATGACGGTGGGCTCGGTCCCGCGTATCCGACGAGTCGCCCAGGCCTAGCACAGCCGCCGCCGGGTTCATTTGCTAACTATCATTCAGTTTTGGTGAGATGCTCCGCGGCGGCCTTGATTCCCTCGGTAAACTCGTTGACCTGGTCCTTGACCCCGTCCACTGTGACGTTGGGGTCGAACTTGAAGTAGCGGCTGCCGCGCGCGAAGCCCACGAGGCGTTCGTACGCCCACTCGCCGATGGCCAGGTAGATAGAGATGGCCTTGGCGCCGGTGGCATTCTGGATCTGCTGTGTCTGGAAGGTCAAGCCGCTTCCGCGTCGAAGGCCGGCGAGGAGCGTCGAGGTGATGACCACCAGGAAGAGGGTGTTGGGGATCAGTCCGACCATTTTTGTTGTGCTGGCGTGTTGAGATGGTGCCGTGAGAGGTTGAGAGGTGATGTGCGGAACAGAATGACCCAGGGACTTGTGAATCTGATGGACTTGTCTTCTTTGAGCGCTCAAGGACGGATGATTTGTTGGGGAAGATGTAGGTGGCAGAAGTTCGATGCATTCTTGACACGTCAAGGATTTTCCAGCACAGCCATCAGGATAAAGTGGAGCCGGGCTGTGCTGCAGCAGGTGGACTTTGTGCTGTCAAAATGGGGCGGGGAAGTGCGTTGAAACCATGTCCGCCCCGTCCCGCCCGAGCAAACTGAATGTCCGTGGGCAAGTACATATGAAATTGTTTGCCCAGCTGTAGGTATATATGTACCTAGGTAAGACGGGTACATGTAGACGGAGCCGCCTGCAGCTAAATCGCCTAGGTTGGTTGCGGCTATCACTACAGCAGTCTAGCCACTCACTGGACGCTTGCCCGAACGAATAAGGTCCCCAGCAAGAGTCAGGGGTGATTGATAGGCCGGACAACCAATCGTTGAAGTACCATCCCGGTCTCAAGGTGTGTAAAAGTAATCATGCTCCCTTCAGTCCCAGCCTTCGACGTCCGCAAACCGGAATTTGCTGGTTCGTGAGGGTCTGCATGGCCATCTTGCAGATGTGCTTACTTATGGCAGGTTCTACTGGTGTCGCATTCTGTCCCTTGGGCCAGAATAAGTGAGGGCTTGCAATGAATCCTGCAGAAAGAATCAGATTGGGCTTATATTTCAAAGCTGAGTTAACTCGTATGTTTCTACACCTCAGAGTCCCGCCGTACATTAGTATAACCTTCAACGGCGCAGCCCCACGTGTATATGTTCTCAACATGACCAAGCTATCCCCCTGAGGCAGGCAGTGAGAAAATGCCAATGGTTCCACATTCAGCACGGGACTATGCCGTCTAGGGCCGCGTGGAGTTCAGGCTCATCGCTTGCTGCAAGTCAGATCTTAAAGCCAAAATTTTGTCTTCACTAAGTCTAACCTGGACCAAATCGCTGCGCTGATAAGTGGCGATTTGTGAATTGAGCCTTGGCGTAATACAATACGTCCTTAACAGGTCAAGCAATACACCTAAGCGAGAATAATAAGCACGCCACTTCGCTTTTTCCGAGTCTTAATTGGCTGAGTCCCTCAAGGAGAACATCCATTATGCACGCTTCCAGGGTCATTGGTAGGATATAAAGCTTGCTGACCTTGCTGTTAAACAGGGTTGTAAAATTATTCCTTAGTTTTTAATCTTTTGAGTCTTAATCTTTAGTTTTAGTTTTTATTTAAGCCTTAAGATTAAAATTAAAATTAAATTTAATCTTTAATCTTTAATATATAAAAGATTAAAAAAATTAAAAAAAATTAAAGAATATAGGCCTATAGTATAATAGTTTTACTATAAGTATTAATTTTAAAAAGATTTAGGGTTTAATTTATACTTACCCTATATAAAAAAAATTAGTCTTTTTAGTTTTAATTAGTAAAAATAAGGATTAAATTAGTTTTAGTTAGGGTAGAGGATTAAAAAGATTTATTTCCTAATTTTAGAGGATTTATTCTTTAATTTTTAGTTAGGGGTAAAGACTAAACTAAATCAGACTAATTTAACCCTGCTATTGAAGGATTAAGGGACAAGTGAAAAGGTCTGTGTGAGGCTGTGTGGGTGCTTCGTTGTCTATAAATCAGACTGTAGTTCTTCCGTATCCATCATCATGGAAGGCTCACTTCATGCGCATTGACAACGGTTGGTTTGCAAATCAGCAGTTCCCAAAGTACTGGTATTGTGCAGTATGTGAAGTCTGCTGCTACGCCTCGACAATCACCGGAATCACCTGAAGCCAATACCAGGGACATCACTTCGAAGAAGACTTCTTGTCCAAAACTTTGTGTTACTCAACTCTGAGTCTACTTTCCTTGTCATTGGGCCCTCCAAAGCCATGTTTCTCATCCGAGGCTCTCCAGGCATAGGGCTACTAGCCGTATTCCTAATCCTCACCATCATTGGCCTCGCCAACCTCAACGGCAAGGCTAAGCCCATCGGATACGGCAACCCAGACCATGTCCCCCGCCAGGGTACCATCCACAACGACCGCCCTGGACCTCGCGGTCTACGATATGCTGCTCAAGAAGGCCGCCGGCCAGGGCATCTGAGTGGCACTCGCAGCGCCTCCGTCTCCGCCACGCGCACTTCCTCCCCACAGCCAACGCCGACTTGCTACCAACCAGGCTCGCTCGTGCCCTGGTACGATGTAGAAGTCGACAGGCTTTGCCAATGTGACGACTACACGTGGGACAACGGCAGCGCGGTGGCGAACGCGGGCTGGCGCGGCGGGACGGCCATCTGCGGGGCAGCTTGTGTGCCGCAGATCGCGAACCAGACTAGGCTGGTGGATGAGGCAAGCGGAAGCTTTTCGGAGTGTATGGGGGCTTGTATGGGGTCTTTTGACAAGGCCAAAATGAAGAATAAGAGGCAGTCGGACGAGTATTGGTTCTGTCACGGGGTCAACTTCAAGCAGGGGGAGTTATGTCAGTTCATTGGTGCCATTCAGTATCCTGATTTCACAGGGAGAAAGTCTAAAGGGCAGTGTTGGGATAATGGGCTTACCCCCGGCGGATGATATAGGAGGTTATCCCACAGGAGACTATCTTATAGCAGGGTGTCCCATGGAAGGGTACCAAGAGGATGTCAATCGAGAGTAGGGTATCTTAGAGGAGGTTTGGACGTGGAAGGCGAGGCGAGACCATGTCTCAGCTCGTGACGTGGGTCCTCTCCAAGCTGCCTGGTGTACCTGGGCATGGTCACTTGCATCGGATTTGGAACAGTTGAATCCAGTCGCTGAGGGTAGCTAATTATGTGAACCAGAACTCCATGGACAACCCATCTTGACTACCTTGGTCGCTCTCTGAAGCCAGGCCTTTTCCGGGCACCGGGGACGGGAACGTCAACCGGTCATCATCGACAACACCCCCCAAAGCCTGGACCAAGGGTGCAGTCATCAGAATTTAGCAAAAATATTGGTTCGTCGTATGTTGAAAATGTCCCCACAATTGAGCGCATGACCGGGTCCCAGCAGAACTCCTCGTCAAGGGGCACAGTAATTTCTTCGAGGCCACTGCACGGTTCAGGTTGGTCCTGGCCACGGTGTGACCTGTCACGGATACACACCATACGATCGCATGTTGTGGAACAACACGATGTAGTATGATCTATCATCCCTCCAGGCCATGGAAACCCGGCTACTTACAAGTAATCGAGAGACTGAGAGACTGGGATACTAGGACACTATACGAATGAGAGACTAAGAAATTGGGATATTGGGAGATTAGGGCACTGGGGCACTGGGACACTGGGACACTGGGATGTAGTGAACCTCCTGGTTGACAAATACAGTATCAGGCTAGAACTCGGTCTGCAGTTGTGGGTGGTCCTTTGCATACGCCTCGAGATCGAGGAAGATGGCATCCGAGTCAGTCTTGCCGAGATGTTCCATGCGCTTGACATCCTCATGCTCTAGCTCCTCCATCTCCTCGACTGGCTCATTTGTGTCCTTGTCGTCCTTGTCTCCTTCTTCCGGCTCCAGGGCTTTTTGGATTCCGGACGACTCGCCCACGAGCAGGAACTGGGCGTTGGGTACGAGGTGCTTGGGCACTGTCCCCATCCACCTCAGAGAGCGAAACTCGTCTAGAATCTGATGATAAGAAATGGTGTCAGCTCGACTGCAAAGCGCCATGTCAGTCGCAGACATCAACCTTACCTCCTTTGAATATTCAGGGCCTTCGGGCAGTCCTGTGTTACTGGGCGCAGGATACTGGGGGTTCCTGGTGCTGAGAATCCAGCTGCCCTTCTCCTTGAGACCAATGGTTGTCTGCACCTCTCCCAGTTCGTCGGGGAGGGTGACCATGTAGGCCAGATGGCTTTCACGCCCGGTCGTAGTCATGGCATAGACACCCTGGGCGAATGGGACAGCCGGTGGCGAGTGTCTGACGCCGGCCGTCTTGGTGTCGTAGTCATTGGCAGGAAGGAAGTCGTTCTTCAAGTCGTCAAAGCTTGCGTTGGTCTTCTCCACGAAGGCGATCCAGCGGTCCCGGCCGGTCTTGGGAAGTTTCTTCTTTGGGATGGCGATCAGGCGGGAATTGCCAGCGTCGCCAATGGGGCCGTCGCCGAGCTTGGCGTCGGTCGGGATAGGGCGAAGCAGGATGAAGGTGCGTGCAATGTCCGAGACTTTGTCTGGGTGATCGATGCCGACACGGCCACGGAGGAAGAAGTAGATGATGCCCTTCTCGAGCAAATTGGACGGCGTCGAGCCATCGCGGCCGTGATCCTCAACAGCAGTCTCTTGTTGGCTTATGTCGTTGTCGTTGGACTCGGGATCGGCCTCAGGCTCGGGCGGGTGGTCATTTTGTTGTTCCTCAACACCGTCGTCGTCGCCACTGGCCGTTCTGCCTTCACCCTTTTTGTCACTTGGTCAAGGGTCAGCATTGAGGCTAATGGGAACAAGAGCAACTGGGGGCTTGCCTTGTGACAGTGTCGTCCAAGGTCGTCTGCACTTTTTCGTCCTTCTTCTGGGCCTTTCCTGGACGCGATTCACCAGCATCGTCCAGCTTGTGCTTGTCGCCGGCGGCAGCGTCGTTGGATTCGGTCATGATGGAGACGTGCTGCTGGTTGATGGGGGATGCTGTTAGTAAGGGCTATCTGATTGGAGAGGTTGAGAGGCCTGCGGATGCGTGCGATGTGATGCGTTGTGTGATGGTTGTTCGGCTGGAAAACGAAAATTTGGAGCTCGACACGGTCTGGAGTCGCGTGTGCGAGTGCAGGTGCAGGTGCAGGTGCATGTGGCATTAATCGGCAGGTGCAGGTCGACGCGTCGACGACGTTGATGCTGCTTTTGAGTGATGTCATTGGATCATCACCATCAACACCTCCAGCCCACAGGGATCATAGTGGCCAGCTGCTTAGCTCATGTCTAGGACCAGGCTCCTAGGACTGATTAGGCAATGCACAAACCTAGGCGACTTGACTGCTCGAAGGTATTAGGTAGTAGGTGTTAAGTAGTAGGTGTGAGGTAGTAGGTATTAGTTGATAGGTCTCAGTTAGTAGGTGTTGGAGATGGTACTGTGGCAATGGGTGTTATGTGTTATGGGAATGGGTGTGGGTGTTGAGCGTGTTTAGGTGAATTTCTTTCTACTTCCTAGTACATGGGGCTGGCGTGACCTCCGCGGGCAGAATTGGTTGTAGCTACATCCTTCACTGACGATGAACGGATCACGGCGTATGTCTACGTGTCGTCGCCTTTGCAGCGCTGGCAGATGCAGTCAAACCCCCATGTCTTCTTGAGCAGCGCACTGCGTTCCTCGCGAAGAATGCTCATGTCCTTGCCCAGGTACGAGATGCAGATCTCCTCGCTGGCCGCAATGTCCCTCTTGGCCCTGAACACCCACGTCCTCCCGACCCTCTCCTTGTCCGTGTTCGGGTCGCAGTTGTGGTTGAAGTAGGACGCCGACGGCCAGACGCCCCAGCCAAAGAACTCACTCCCTTCGTCGTCCAGCGACCGGATGCCAAAACTGTTGCGCACCTCTCGGCCCTTGAACGTGCCCAGCATCTCTGCACTCGCGATCTTGGCCAAATTCTCGGGGAGCACAAGCGCCAGGAAGTAGTAGGACGCAATGTGTCGCTCCAGGTCCGTGGTCGAGCTGTACGGGCGGCTGTCCTCCTCAAGAGCCAGGATGGCCGGCCACTGCTCGGGGTCCATGTGCCGGCCCAAGACGGCGTTGAGCTGGAACGACACGACGTCTGCTGAGAACCGACCTGCCTCTACCGATGCCGCCACCAGCCTGGCGAGGTCCTTCCTGGAGCGGCGCTGCTGGGGAGCGCCCCGTAGCAGCTTCACGGACTGTTCGGCCGCCTTCCATTTGCTTTCGATCTCTGACGGCGCAGGTCTCACCGCGTTGGCGAACTCGTCCGTATTTGACCCCGATCGCTTGACCTGTGCCTCAAGTTGACGCCATGCCTGCAGGCAGTCCAGATCGTGCCGTCCAATCCATTCCGTCTGACAACGCTCCGAGCAGAATGCCAGACCGTGGTCGGGGTCACGGAGGGGCAATTTCCTGCCGCGGTCGTAAAAAAAGCACTGCCAGCACACCTCGTTCCGGTACTCCCTGAAGAGAACATGCGCCGAGAGATCGTCAGCGACGTAGACCACCGTTCCCTCGGCAATATCTTCTTTCGCAAAAACACCTCTCCCAGCACCGGGGGTCTCCCGGATGTCAAAGAGGTGGGACTGCGGCGCCTGCGAAAGGGTGGCCATGTTCCCGAGGAAGAAACCGTCGCCTCGGTCCGAATTCTGCGCCCCGAAATCCGGCTGGTGTCTTGCAGTCGGATTGTTGGTCGACGCAAGGCGGCAAGGCAAGATAGGCACTGAGCCTCGGAGTTTGTCTTTTGGTGTTATTGCATGGTGTTGTGCGTTGACCTGGTTGGTGGGTTGAATGAACACAGGTTGACGTAGTGAGGCATGCTGGATTGCACTTAAAATGAGAAGCCCGGGACTAAAGAAATTTTCAGTCCGTTTTGGACAAGCGGATAGTGGGATAGTGGCGTAATTTGCCTCTTCACCGCTCCCTTATCAAACACGGTGCTTAGCTCTTAATCGAGTCATTGGTCAGCCGTCTTACAGTGTTTGCTGGCAGCACAAGTAAAATGTGCGCTGTTTGCTTGCTTAATGCTGCTTAAGCCTCTCCTTACTCAACAACACCACACAACAGGACACGGGGATATCCGTAGGCTTATCAATTGAACAACCAGTGAAGTGTCTTTATCATTGTATTCTATAGATGCGATCTCAAAGCTTTATGTTACAAATCACACAAGCAGGTCTCCTGAGTCTAGTGATCAATCGGCAACAAAAAATTCGCATGACGTTCCTTTTCATCACTTCCTGCCCAAACACTGTGATGGCAATAATTCGCCAGGCAAGTACGCTGGCAGAAGCTTAAAATCAGTCGTCACACAAGTATGTATTCTAGGAGTATCAGATGCTAAAAACCTTGGAATGTGGTCCATGTAGTAAGCCCTATAGGATGGACAACCGTACGGCATGTTGCTTGTACATGTGCTGATTCAGACGTGAGATTGATAAGTCCGCATATGCCTGCTTTTGCTCTTGTAGCTAAGTGTTTTGAAACGGTATATGGGTGTGGGTCCTTGATTGTGACCTGCGAGCCTGGCCTGTCCACCCAAAAAGGGAACCGTGTTGACTGGGAATGATGGTTCGGGCAACCTCCCGTTGGACAACCTCCCATTAGACAGATAAGAAGCACAGGGAAACTTTCAGCTGAAGGATGCGTTCATGGCAAAAGCATGTCAGCTTGAGTAGGAGCCTACACGGGTAGTCAAGAGGGATGGACTCATGGAGATTGGACCACGTGGAAATGGTTCATATAATTAATTAGCTACCATAAAGTCACTGGAGTCCACTGATCCAGAACCGAGGCGAGTCACCATGCACAAGACAGCTTTGAGACTTGGCCTAGGTACATCAAACTGGACGCATCTCACAAATTGTGTAATGGTCTCGCCTCGCCTTCCACGTCCATCATTGCACGTTTCTCAAACAGCAAGGATCGCTCCTCCGACAAGCACAGCTACAAGTGACTTCAGCCCATAAATGGTACCCGGCGCGCTGTTTGTTTCCACAGGAGGCCTGGTCCCATTCATTGTTCCATTTGGTGCCAGCGTACCGAGAGGGAGCACACTAACACCGACTCCAGGTGATCTTGACCCGTCACCGCTCGACCCTCCACTCCCGGGGCTACTATTTCCGTCGCTTGTGCTGATATTAGAAGTACCTGAAGCGTTAGTACCGCCCGAGCCATGTGTTTCGACAATTATTATCGTGCCGCTCCCATCAGAGCCTGAGCCGCCGCCGCCGCCTGGGACTGAAGGCGGCGCCGCGGCTGCACCAGCCGACGACCCCAACACAGCGAGGGTTGGATCAGTCCTCGTCCCATTTGCGAAAGCCGGCATGGTCTGGCCCTCGCCCAGCCCGAGGTTGATCCTCTTCGCGAGATTTGTAGTCAAGGACAGGCACCGCTGACGCTGATTCATTGGCGGCTCGCCGATGGGCACCTCCCCTGCCGCGGCGCCCATCTGCTCCATGCTCGCGGCCGCATTGTCGAGTACAATGCGGTTGGGCTCTCCGACGGTCCAGGCAGCCCACTCCGGGGTGCCTGCGAGCCGGAAGGTGTTCGGGTCGAGGCTGCGGGCGAACGAGATCCAATACGCCTGCGCAATCTCGGAGCCGGTGGCGCACGACAGGGGGTCCGTCGCGTTGAGCTTGATGCAGCCCGGGTCGCCGCCGTCCGTGTTGTTGCTGCCCCAGACGGAATACAGCTCGCTCACGTGCGGTGAGAACAGGCCCTTGTCGGCGCTCCCGCCCGTCGTCTCGTCCAGTATGTTGTACCTGTACGCGTAGTTCTGTGCCTGCCCGACGCTGGAGTACATGTCACTCAAGAAGGCCGCCACGCAGTGTTCCTTGAGCTCTGTCTTGATGGCCGCGTCGCGTTGCCACTGGGCGCCGCTGCCCTCGCGCATGGAAGCGTTGCGAGCGTTCATGTCGCGCCCAAACACCGAGACATTGTTCAGGGATTCCGGGTACGCTGCCATCACAGCCGCGAGCTCGGCGTCCGTCATTGACTTCCCGACGGCATCGAGGACGTCGGCGCCGACGTCCTCGGTGGTGTTGACGGTCTGGTTGGAGATGAAGCTCGGCGTGGCCTCGTCGCTCGCATAGCCGTATATCACCGGGATATTCTGAAATCGCCCTTGTTCGAACATCTGGTAGTGGGGCGCAGCGATGAGCTTCCCCTCGACTGTCGGACCCCATCCGTCCGTCGTCGTCTTGTTCTGGAATTCGGCGATGGGCATCATGCGCATGCAATCAAGCGGATCCGTTGCGTTGAGACAGCCAGTCGAGTTGAGGTTGTGGTTGAGCGCTTGGTCACGGTCCGCCGAAAAGCCTTCGCTCCCCCAGCCAGGGCTCTCGGCAATGGCACCCGCGAAGAGATCTGGGAACCCGGTGCCATTGTTGGCGGCAAGAAGCACGTCGATCGCGTTGCCGCCGGATGAAGCTCCCGAGACTACGATGTGATTCGGGTTGCCGCCGAATTTCGTAGCATGTTGCTGCATCCAGCGCGCAGCCGCAATCACTGTGATGGGGTGTCAGCTTCCAGGAATTCAATTTGAGCACAAGGACGACTCACTGTCGTTAAGCCCGTTGTTCGCGGCCGCGCCCTTGGTATCAGCCTCGACAAGTGTTCCCCCAATGAAACCCAGTATGCCCACTCGGTAGTTGGCCCTTATCACAATCATGTTTCCCCCACTAGCCTCTACCAACCCGGTGCCGTTGAAGTTGCCATTCGAGTTCGAAGTGAAGCCTCCGCCAGAGATGAACATCAGGATCGGTAGCATGCTCTGCTCGGTAGCATTGGCCGGGGCATAAACGGCGGCGAAGAGACAGTCCTCGGCCATGGGCTGACGTGCAGAATCAAATTGGAGGCCTTCTTGGTTATTGGCCGAGACACACAAAGCGCCTTCTTTGGTTGCGTCCTGGACATCGGTCTCATTGAGCGGCAGCTGGGGGGCTGAGAACCGTCGAGGCGGGACTGACGGCGCTGCGAAGCGCATGCCGAGCCATTGATTGACTCCGGCCCCAACTGTTGTGCCTTGGTATTTGGCATAGCCAAGATCAACTGCTAATTGTCAGATTGACTGCAAGCAGGATGCTGGGGATGGGGGCACAAGTGCTTGAGAGGGACTCACCCAGAGTGTCAAGAGCCGTGACGGTTGCCACCAGCCCCAGCAAATTGATGACATGCATGGCGACAAAAATTATAAAATGCACACTATCAATGAATGGAAGTCAGGGCTTTGCCCTTGAGAGAACGAATGAATAAGAGCCTCCTGGGCAAGAAAAGAAAGACGCTTCAGTCAATGATCGCGGTATCTCGACCAGCGCGAACTTTAGAAGAAGTAGGGACTAACGAGAAACGGATGATACACAACAAAAGGCGAGACATAGGGTCATCATATGTTCAGTGTGACAGGGCTTGTCGGTATGCATGGTATCACTGTCAGTCCACGACTATTGCAACCTTAATCAAGGGTCGTGCCTCGGCAGGGATGGACCGCCATCGGGAAGTTCGAGAACACCGCGCGCTGTGCCGGCGGGAGCGGAGCAGGCGCGGCGAGCTAGATTCCAGACAACGTGCAACTCGCCAGAAAGCTTGAGAAGGATTCGTTTGGTCTTGTCGTGTGGTATGGAAAGCAGCTGAGCCACCTCCGCATTCATCGCGGGGTGCAGGTGCTGTCTCATATCTCAGGGGCTCTGCTATGCGGCTCCCAAGTGCTAGTCATGAAGGTTAAACTCCTGGCCAAGCCGGCTTTCTCGTCTCATGTCGCATCATCCGAAAAAGACTAAATGCCTTGTGGGCCTATCCCGCACCCTCGGAAAGAACCATTGTCTCTCCGTGATGAACGAATCGTGCTGATCATACGTAGCGTCAACTGGTTACTGCATGGGGTGATGCAGGCCTTCCGTTCAGTATTTGATGAGACAGCGCCTGAACAATTTTCCGCCAGACAGATGCAGCACCCGGGAGGTGCGTTGGCAACTTGGTGGTAGTTCTTCACGTCATCAACATGTTTCACACGACTTGTGTCTTGCTGAGCACCGGTGCTGCAACAGATACGGTATTGGCATCATCTCAAGCTGGACGGTATCTGGCTGGTATGAGCTAACTACGTATGTATCCTCACACTGGGCAAGCAAAATATGTAGGTGTCTGAAATGGTAAGTCAGTCGGAATTCCACATGTGCATCTTCTGCTACTTTTGCGTATCTGCGACCTGTGCCCCTTGCTCTCGCCTCAGTGAGAGATAGAAGCCAGGAACTCATCCGTTCTCTTGTCCAACTCGTTACTTTGCTCCGTGGAGATACCTTCAAAGACATGGTCCGCGCCCTCCACCGGATGGAGCGTCACTGGTATACCCAATTTCTCCAAAGCTTCGTGGAGAAGGACTGACTGGTGATATGGAACAACATGATCGTTGACGCCATGCGAAATGAAGAATGGCGGCACGCTCTTGGCCTTAGCCGCTGAGAGGTAGGTAATAGGGTTCGCCTTCGCTGACTTCTCCGGTGCATTCTGAATACCATCCGCTGCGCCCACGTATAGGGATTCCGGGCTCCCGGGAGGGTCATGTTTCACGTTGTTGCCATCTTTCGGGACATGGGCGTCCATCTGTAGGAAATCCGACGGGCCGTAGTAGTCGACAACACCTTGGACCGCACTAGACTGGTCCAGATGGTCACCAACATCAAGCTCGTCGCCCACGCCAGCCGGAGAAGTAACCCCTAGAAACGAGGCATGGTGCGCCCCCGCAGACTCTCCGAAGGCGACAAAACGACTTGGGTCGAGTCGGTACTCCGCTGCGTGGGCGCGCAGCCACCTGACAGCCGCTTTGCAGTCCTCGACAGCCGCCGGGAAGACGGCATCACCGCTTAGGCGGTGGTCGAGGCTGGCAATGGCGTAACCCTTCGAGACGAGGCGAGAGGGCATCCAAGGTGACTCCTTGGATCCAAACCTGAATGCGCCACCTGCGGACTTGTTTTAGCGACGCCGCGAAAAGGTCAAGGCATTAGGATCTCAGGGTTTGTCTTTACCATGGATGTAGACAATGAGGGGCAATGCGCTATCGCCGAGCGATCCGTGCTTGGGCAGGTAGAGGTCCAACCGCTGACGAATATGGCCGGAGGAGGAGTATTGGATATCCTTAAAGGTCTCGGCATCCTCCGGCGGAACGAAGGGCGGAGGCTTGAAATTTCTCAGAAAATCAGATTGCATGTCCATGTTTAGTCGCAGGAACCTTCCAGTCTAGTCATGTGGTTTTGTGATTGTGCAAGATGGATGTTAAGCGATTGAAAGGGGTCGGTTTTATGAACGGAGCTTGGCCAAACCAAGGGTCACGTAGGCCTGTAAATCCGAGCAAGCTAAGAGCATAACTGAACTGCCGAGAGCTTAACCCGGCGCACCGCCGAGCCCCGTCCTCGTCAACGCCGCTGCAGTTGACGCGCATCTACCCCACGATACGGCAGACTGGTAAAGAATGAATGGTAACAAACAAATTGGGAAGAAAATCGCAGCAAGTAGGCATTTTAATTTTACTTCTGCTTCTGCAATACGATTCTTTTCACCTGGTGTGCCCGCTCAGTGCAATGGCAACGGGGAAACCAAAGATTACTACTGTTGGCTTCACTAATGAGAGCTACAAGTTTATTTCTGTGGTTGTGATTAAATTCCTCTATATTCTTGATTTTTAACAGGATATTCCAACCTCAGCTAATTACGCAGACCAGCAATATTCTGCCAGACAAGTGTCACATGCACTGGGCAGGTTTGTCTTCCCAACCTCTTTGAGCATGATTCCGCAAGCAAGACAGGCTCCCCATGAATCGTCCTCACCCTGTGTTGCAACTTGGTTTCCGTTAGAGATCATGGAACTCGTCTCAGCTGCGGTGTACGTCAACTTCAGTGTGGCAGTGTTGGAGGCATATGTCCACTCGGAATTTGGCAAGTATACGACGGTAACGGCGTCTGGCTCGTCGCAGCCAAAAAACTGCGCTCGAGAAGTGTTGAAATCGCCGACGGCAGGGACAGCTGGGAAGCGGCCAGCCAGACGACCAGTCCGTGTGGCTTCGTACGCTGCCACAACTTGGGTCCCGTCGGGGAAGCCATCCGCGTCATTAGAATTATCGTTGACAATGATGACGCTCACGTTTCGCGTTGGCTCGAGAAGCGGAAGGATAGGGACCTGTGACAGGGCATGTTAGTTTCGTGTCTTTTCAATCACTCAAGAGTACTTCGGCCTGGGCTGTGGACGTACGTTATGATCCGCTTCACCCCCATCGACCATGTGCAAGGTCTCTGAGGTGGATATGGTACTGGGCTTGGTGGCGGTGGTCGAGTTGAACCCCTTGAAAGGATTTGGCAGTAACGAGTAGCCATACTCGTCGGCAGAGGTGAATCTCTCAACCACGGTGATCATACTGCTCGGGAACAGGGTGGTAACATCCACGCCGAGACTTGCATTGCAGATGTACTCATTCAAGAGCATGGAAGACGTTCCCAGGACCCAATCAATATTGTCGAATCCAGTGACGCACTGAGAAGCAGAGCCGGCGGTGATGTTACTGCCCATGTACTCAGACTGGACGAACGCGGAGATATCGTCGGACCATGACCCAAATTCAAATGGGTTGAATTCATAGATAGCCTCGTCTGCGGCGGGCTCGCATTCCCCACTGTCGGGCATGATCTTCGAGGCGGTCACGATTGGAAACGGGGTGTCGAATGACGTGAAGCTCGATGAAGAGCTTATGTCCGACATCGTGAAGTCAACGGCACCCTCGCTGCCAGACATGATCTGATATGAGAGCATCCGCCCCCAGGGGTCGGTCAGCGACACCGGGAAGCCAGCTGAGCCCTTTGCTATGATGTCCGCAGCGATCTGTTGGTAATCGCCCACGGTCGTCGCGCTGCTTGCGTTCAAAATGCCTCCTGCGAACTGTGACGCCCACACGTTGTCCCTGAGTTGCGAAATTGTGGGCCAGTTACCCGCGGCCAGGGCACTTAGCAGCCATGCGCCACCTGAAAGGCCGGCGTGGTACGTCAGAGATTGGTACAGGCCAGTCGTGCTAGAATTGCCATCCCGTCCGTCCAAGGCCTGGATCACGCCGGCGCCGGTGAGCAGGGACCTGAAGCCACCGCCGGATACCGCGAGGGCCAGTGTCGGCAGGCTAGAGGTGTCCACGTCTGGTAGAGCGGTCTCAAGCCAGCTCTTGAGGGCTGAATTTGTCACAGCCTTGCGCTCCACGGCCCAGGCTGCTTCTGAGTCAGAGATGCCATCTGCGGACCGGACGAGGCTTCCAGTGGGACAGGTGCTGGATGCAGGAGCATATGCCGAAGCCGCCAGAGCACCCATAGGGCCAATCGCCAAGAGAATATGGGAAAGCATTATGATATAAATATTGATATAGGTAAGTCGCAAAGTATTGTTGAAAGAGTGACTTGAAACAATGAATGTTGGGAATGACAGACGGCACTGGATCCGGGCCGACCACACGCGGTTGGGTTGGTCAGGTTGAAGGCTGGGACTAGAGACGACGAAAAGTGAATATGTGGTTTGGGTTTCCTCCACCAGTTATACGGGAAATGTCCGTCTTGTCACTGACGCGGCGCATTCCGTCAACCATATGACACATGCAGTCAGCCAGCATCGCAGGTGGAGTCCAAGCCAGCTAAGGCGAAGTGGCCCAGATATCGCAAGATAAAAGTAAGGGATGCTCGCGGGGCTGCTTCTGGATCTGGGATCTCTCGATCCAGTCTATCGGTTCTCAATCTCCGGGTGCAGCGGAAAGAAGACGAAATGTGCCCATCGGCAGCGTTCCACCCTCTGCGGTGGATCCGACTAATGCACCGGTGAGGCTCGAATTACGACTGGCTGACTCGCAGAAGAGGACCCGCCATGCGCCTCGAGGCACAGTATGGACAAGTTCCGTTCAAACTCCATTGGCAGTCCGTCAGTTCCGCAAATTGGTGCCCAGTGAGAAATCGTGAGTCCAACGCAACTACGCACGTGGCAAAGACCGCGGAGTGCGCAGCACGGCAAGCTATGGTGACCCTGTTCGAGAATGTCAGGACTCTCGGAAAATCGGCAGCGTTCAAGCCGGAGACCCAAGGTCTGTCTTTACACGCACTGTACAGTATGCATGACCAAGCTCTATTTTCGGCCGATTGAATCCTCGCTTAATCCTCCCGCCCGTGGCTGTCCACGATGGGAGGCTGTGAGTGTTTTATCGACTGGAGGGGTGGCTCCTTATATCTCGTTACTGTATTAATAGTCCCAAATACCACAGTCGCTGGTAGTCCAACGGTCTGCCATTGAACACCTCAACAGACATGGGGTGTCTCTGTGTATGGATAGACCGAACAATGTTTTGTTTTGGTTTATCCAAGAGGACGTGGCAGGGATAGTCTATTAACTTTAGAGAACTAATCACACCAACAAGGGGCGTAAGGCGTCGCGCTTCCTTTGCATTGCCAGTTCTATGTGGAAACACACGCCAATTGCCTTCACTTCTGACCCGATGTTGGTTGCCCTACTACTTAAAATTTTGTGGAAACGCAACTCGGTAAAATGTCTTGCTAATAGATCGCATCATGGCCAGGGATTGGGAAAAGCTATAGATCCTCTGTGGTCTCATGCCAAAATGTAGTGTGAGTGTTGTGGCAATCCAGGTGCGTTTTCTGCCGAAATATGTGGTCCTGGTGGATTGTTTGGCGTTGAGAGGCTCGGGATACTATGTCCGCACCGAGACAGCCGTTAGAGCATCTCACCACTCGTGGCGTCCATCGCGGTCTGAGTGTCGAGGGTCACAAGATACTGTTACCTGATTGCATGGTTATTAATTGCCGAGACTTTGTCCTTCCCTGCTCCACGGTTCAGTCAAGAGTTTATGCTCTTTGTCCTTATCGCCGATGTGGCCGACTACGTCATGAACATCCCCTCACCAGACAAATATTGGGTGGCCTGCTGCAAGTCGAGCCTCGATTCAACCCCATTCCGAACACTGCAAACCGCGGCGCCCAACCTACCGCTCCCCCACATTTCCTGTATCATTGATTACCCGGCTTGTTCTTGGAGCCGAGATTGACCGCTGGGCATTGAGTGAATCTCCATCATCAATCTTTCCTCGCAACCTTGGAATCAAGAGTGAAGATTTAAGCAGACATCTTGAGACATCACCAGCCACCAGAATGGATGCACGCGTGCCTGAAGAAATGTTGGCCATCCAGGCGAGTACCGAGATCATCTCCCAATCCGGGCATGCCGGCTCAGGACACTAACACGCAACGCAAGGTCGTCGAATACAACAAGCCCTACCAGGTCAACAAGATCCGGGCCCCAGACCCTTCCAGCCTCGGCCCGCACGACCTCCTCGTCAAAGTTGCTGTGGCGTCATACTGCCACACGGACAGCATGATACACTCTGGTATATTCGGTACCGCCCTCCCCGTGACTGCTTCGCACGAGGGCGCCGGCACCGTGGTCGCTGCTGGCTCGTCCTCGGACCTGAAGCCAGGCGACCGGGTCATGTGTGGCCTTCCTTTCCATCCCTGCGGCAAGTGTCCCGAGTGCACTGGCCCGAACGAGGGCTGGAGACAGTACTGTGAAAACGTGGAAGGACATTGCGGCGTCCATCGCGATGGGTTCTTCGCCGAGTATGCCGTCTGCGATGCACGCACGAGCACCAAACTTCCCAACGAGATTTCTCTCCTGAGTGCGGCTCCACTGGCCTGTGCCGGGAGGACAGTATGGAGGGGAGTTGAGCAGGCAGGCCTCAAGGAGGGACAGTGGCTCGCGATCGTGGGGAGTGGAGGGGGCTTGGGACATCTGGGGGTGCAATTCGCCAAGAAGAAAGGGTTGAAAGTCATAGGCATCGATGCGAGGGACGACGGTCTGGAGCTCTCCAAGTCGCTCGGGGCCGACATCGTCATCGACGCAAGAAAAGGAAAGGAGGCGGCAGTGAAGGAGGTCCACGAAGCCACGCGCGATGCAAACCCCGGTAATCTGGGTGTCGATGCCACTGTCACCCTATCCGACGCGTCCACAGCTGCAGCGCTGGGCTGTGCAATCACAAAGAGGCACGGAACCATGGTGCAGGTGGCTCAGCCGGAGGATGTCGTTATCCCTTTCAACGAGTTCGTCTTCCGGGATATCACGGTCAAAGGAAGCGTCGTTAGCTCCCCGGGAGAGAGCAATGCTATGGTCAGTAATTTCAACGATCACATTTCGTCACCCAAACGCCTTGGAGAGTGCCATGTTAGACGATCACGGAGACCTGGGTGTTCCATAATCAGTTTTTTCTTTGTTTCCCTTCTCATCTGCTGGCCGAAATGGAAAGGCCTCTCTGACCAATATTCTAGGTTCGCTTCATTGCAGACACCGGCATCAAGGTCAAAACTAATATCTTCCACGGCCTGGACCAAATCAAAAACTTGCTCAACGTGGTACAGAGCGGAAAGATACAAGGTAAAGCGGTCATTGTCATTGACAAGGAGCAAATTTCCAAAGAGGAACAGCTTGGGGCCAGATATTAGAAGATCTATACAATGGGACTTTTGCCCGCAAACTCCCTCACAACTTCAACCAGACCTTCTCAAAAGTGGCTTTTCTCTACCTATGTAACTTGCGCAGCTGTGAGGAAGATGCCTTTGCATTCCTCGAACGCCAATTTTTTCTGGGCCTATCTTCGACAGGTGTAATTTGTGTCCAGCGAACATCAAATGTCTGGAATAATTTTGCGGGCTATGACAGTGGAACAATTAGAGAGACGCAGCATTGATACAGGCTGTGAATTCACTGCAGCTGTTGCAGTATGGAGTAGATTTTGAGACCGTATACCACTCATAGATTGCGGCCGATGGGGACCCAAAATACCAACTATGGGCCTACTACGGAAGTAGAACAACGGTCTGCCAATCTTGGGGTGTATAGGTTATTCAGTCTTGGGGTGTAATTGGTTATTCAGTGGCACGAGACTGTTCACTGTGACGACATCGAGACCAGCTATACTCCTCAGCAATGGCCGATTGGGACGAACACATGTGCAGACACTTAGGCAAGCACTTTGACTCGGAATATTTTCATTATAATGACAGTACCAGGGTATCTTCCACACCCGCAAATGATCAGAACTATTAACATACTGCCCACAAAATTGGGACAGATCTGCACCCCCGCACCTGGGTATAAGACTAAGAAATCAACTCCCATTACCATTATTCACTGTTTTCTTCAACGGTTCCTCATCACCTCTCTCAGGCCGTTCCCTTCCAGTAAGGATCTGTCCAAGACCCCATGGACCCCGAACAAGACTTGATACCGAAGCCAAAATACTTCGCTGGGTCCACAATTTAAACGGCGGCGGTCGTTCCGTTGTTTGTTCCCGTGGTAGCTGGACCCTCGGGATGCACAAGACCCTTCTCGTTCCTGTGCTGGCCAGGCTCATGCATGGTCAGGCCAAGCAGGGCGGGGTCAATCTTGTTGTGACCGAAGATGAGCAAGAAGCCAAAGACAGGCTTCGCGAAAATGTCCAAGACGCCGTAGAAGATGGCTTCGGAGTCAGGGTGGATGACGTTGCCGCCCTCAGACAGACCCCACGCAATCGGGTACAGGAACCACAGGAAGAGGGTCAACACGCCACACTGCATGAATGTGCTCTTGACAGATCCTCCGAGGGCGTTGGCGTGGCGACGGCCGTCAATGGCAAGCTCGTAGGCGACGAAGAAGAGGGCGGCGGTGCCGAAGGCGAAGTAACCCCACTTGTAGGTCGTCTGGGTCAGGGCGCCGACAAGTCCGCAGACGATCATGATCTCGTCCGCGAGGATTGTAACAAGGATGGTCGGCCACGGGAGTCCGGCAGTCAGGAGTAGGTCGGTGAGAAGCAGTGGCGTCGTCACAAACCAGTCAATGTACCGGACGTAGAACATCTCTCGTGTGCCTGCGGCAGCAACCGCGGCGCGGCCTGGCCGCACAAACTCGGCCTGGATTGGGGCTTGCCCGAGGTCAGAGGCCATGGACCAGTAGGCAATACAGGCGACGGCGGTGATTCCGGCGGTGATGTAGTGGAACAGGCGATGGGTTTGCGGCTTCGTGAAGGCTAGACCCATAAAGGCGAGGGTAGAGGCGCCCATGACCGCACACACGGTGAAGTACCAATCTGAGCCGCGGACAGAAATGGCCAGGTCACCATGGTTAAACACGGCGCTGTTGACGTTTAGCGCCTGATTGCCAGACATGATGGAGGACGTGAGTGTGAATAAACACTGGCTCCTGTAGGTTAATGGAGTTGCGCCGGCAACGATTGATGTGTACTGGGGCGGTAATGTAATAACACTGAGATATCACAGATATCCTTCTAAGTTTGGGGTATCAAGGCAAAAGCAGGCTGATGCTGGAACGAAATCCAATGAAGTTTTCGAGGGCAAGGAAGGGTATTTGAATCTTGGGGAGGAGGAGCGGTGACCCAAGGGTAGGTCGTCGAGCGTCATGAGATCGAGTCTGATCGACCACAGGACTGCAGGAAGACTATCTCCATGACCTCTAGAGTACATGAGATGTGACGGGTCAATTACCGCTCCTTCCCAGGAAGTTACGTGCAACGGGCGGGTCGCTCGGATGCTCCATGACGTCTTGGCAGGTATATTGAACCTGGGAGCGAGTGAACGAGTGACCGGGACGTGGGCCGCACTAGCCAGCCCGACAGAGGCGTGTTACCACTACTTCATCGAATGTTGATGTGGTACTGAGGCCGAAGCCGCGAGAGCTAATTGTCCAATCATCCGGTCATGCAGCTCTGAGTTGGTGTCCTGAGTCGCGAGTCGACGTGTACTGCGTTCCTAGTCCATGTAGTATTCTGTGTCCACAAGTGCATATGCTCACCTCCTGAACCGGTGGTCTTGAAACAACAAGAGAAGGAGAAGCAAGGGCCTCCAGGATACAAGAGTTCAGGCCCACGGCCTGTGATTCGCCTGCTGTCTGCCATGCATGTGGTTCGGAGTCTATTATATGAATGTGAGTAGCAGCGGCCTGGCGCTCCAACACGCCAAGGTTGGGATGGACAGTGAGCTGATCACAGGAAGCTTTCTTCGAGACTTCACCGGACGTCCCCAGACAATACAGGTCCAGGGTGGGAAAGGCCTAGCCCTGTGATCAACGCCGCTACAGTTTACACAACGCTTTCGCTCGCGCCAGGGCTGTGGAGGAGGACAAGCGCTTGAAAACCCTGCCTGGCCTGCCTGGTTTCCAACCGCTTCAGGAAGAACTTTTCACAAAATGAAATTGTATCTTTGATTTGTTTTGCCCCGTTGAAATTGCAGGGCTCATCACATAACCAGGGACATGGTCGTCTCTCGCGTCAGTGAAACGTCAAGAGTGTTGTTCATGATGATATCATGACTTCTCCTTGGTCGCTAAATAGCGTGGCTCTCGGGAATAAGTGGCCACAAGAAACAAGCCCCAGCGCGCCTGTTCCGCCCTTTTGATCGCTTCCAAGTCACCGGATTGAGGTCTCGGGTGGGTCCCGGAGAAATCTCTCGATCGTGAGCATGTCTTGTCGGCATTCGACGCCCTGGTGAGATCTCGGCTCCGTGGGGCGACGATACCGGATAACGCGCGTGAAACTTGTGTGGGCCTGTGACAGTTCGAGACGTGATTAGTCGGGAGATTACTGTAATGTGAAGAATACCACGACGTCTGCGGAGCACGTAACATCAGGTATGGCCTTGACCAGATCCTCTGAAGCATGCAAGATCTGCACAGCAGTCACCTGCTACAACATCCGGCGTGGACATCTCAGGGCGGCAGGGCGGGTCTGTGGAGACGGACCACGGCCAAGAGAATCCGTTGGAGATTCAGAAGCTTATTCCGACCGCAGTCAGCCAGCCAAAAGTCGACCAACAAGTCGATCTACGGCGTGATCGGCCAGCAGAGAGGACCATCGGGCGTGCAGGCCTAGGCTGCTCTGGCTCGAGCTTGGATCCTTGCCGCCAGATGGAACTCTGAGCTCTTTAAGCCCTGAACCCTGAGCAGGAGACCACCGCTACTACCCCCCGAGACCGACACCGCGCATGCCTCCGCCGTGAGGAGGCATGTCTTGTGCGTCATCCAATCTGCGGCTCACCTGACCATAGTTCCATGGCCTGGGCGACAGACTCCAAGCTCGACTCTTGACGGTGACCGAGGAGAAGTGAAACTCAATGGACGTCTTGCTGGCCGTGTTTCAACGTCTGGGCAGTCTGATCGCACTGATCTTTGCGGCAATGCCCCTCACTTGGTCTTGGGTGGTGGGACTTTCATTACTTTCATTACTACGTAGCGCAAGTTTGCTTCTTTCGAGGTCATAGCAGCACGCAGACCAAACACCGGCAGATCCTCTGATTGCTCGAGTAATATACGTGAGCCTTTGCGAAGGGATATCAAGGCACATGTCGATTTCCAAAAGCAGACATGGACTAATTCATACTACATTCAGTTAGCACTTGAGAGTGCAGAAGCGTGACGCCAAGACAGGCATCGTACGTATACACTGGCACACCGGTCTGAACGTATAATACGGTGAAATAAGAAACAAAAGCCGCCCGGGATGCCGAGAACCTAAGGTGGTATCCACTACGAAGGTATGTACGAATGGCCTAAGAGGCATCTGGACTAGTAGTCAACGATGCACATTGGCATGAGGTCATTGGTTGCCCAATATTATGTCAAGGTGCATCGTGGGAACAGGCCGCGAACACCATGAATGTCAGTTTGGCGAATTGACTTCCTCGGGATCAGCATTCCTGCACCTGGCTTCGATTCCTCTCAGATCATCGTGAACGAACCACTCAGTCACAAGCACGTCCTCTATCGCCTGGGTCGTTGCTGTCAGCCACGGTCGCCCGCAACAAAAGCGAGGCGCCACACGGCCTTCGGCAACGTCACGCGCAGCAGGTCTGCGTCGTGAAGCCTTCGACAAGAGGGGTTTGGGGAACATGGATTCAGAAACGGAGCATCTCATACAGCCAACTCAAAGCAACCGGCGCCACCCGTAAGTGAATTCACATACAAATTGGCACGGGATGACTGCACGACGAACACGAGTTCCGCGGGCGATGGGTCTTATTCAGTACTGATCCAGTTGGCACAGATATCTGTCGGGCAATTTTGCACCGATCAAGAAGACAACTCCACTGACACCATGTGCATACTCTGGCTCTGTCCCCCTTGACTTGGGCGGCGGGCAGTACGTTCGCAATGGCGGTAACCCCATCACAAACGACGATCTCGGTCGGGATGCCCACTGGTTCGACGGCGACGGGATGCTGAGTGGCGTGTTGTTTCGAAGGACCGGGGAGAAGGGCACCACTATACAGCCAGAGTTTGTCAACCAGTTTCTGCTCACGGATGTGTATGCCTACGCCAGGCGAAGAGCTGGACCCGCTGGCGAGCATGACCGAAGTCTGAGCCGGCCTGTCCTCCCCAGCATCGCCACGCTGGTGAATCCAGCCTTGGGTTTCTTCACGATCCTATGGGCCATCCTCAGGACCATGATTCTGGTTCTTATGTCGCACCTGTCGAGAGTCAGGTACCCCATAAAAAAGATCAGCGTCGCCAACACCTCCGTCATGTACCATGACGGTCGAGCATTGGCCCTTTGCGAGAGCGGCCCGCCACTGAGATTCGCTCTGCCAGGACTGGAGACAATCGGATGGTTCAATGGCCGGAGCGCCGAGAACGAACCCAGACATCAAGACCTTGATAACAGAGGAGGATTTGGCGGCAACGGCGCCCTCTCGTTCATGAAGGAATGGACAACAGCCCACCCACGAGTGGACCCCGTGACGAAGGAGCTCATCGCGTTTCACGCTGTTTTCATCAAACCATTTTGCTACTACTCCATCGTGCCTCCGTCAGGGTCCAAGCTATCGACACCGAAGCCGTCTTTGAGCTCTCCTCGACTCTCGATGCCCGTACCCGGGGTCAAGGCACCAAAGATGATGCACGACTTCGGCGCCTCTCGAAACCACACGGTCATCCTCGACCTCCCCCTGACACTCGATCCGAGCAACCTCGCCCGAGGTGTCCCTGTGTTGTCTTATGACTCGCGGGGCAAGGCGCGCTACGGCGTGTTCCCGCGGTACCGACCTGATCTCGTGCAGTGGTTCGAGACGAATCCGTGTGTCATCTTTCACACGGCCAACTGCTGGGATACCGTGACGCACACTGGCGAGATGAACGGCGCCAATATACAGCAGACGTCAGTCAACTTGCTGGCATGCAGGCTGACATCCGCGTCGCTGGTATTCAGCGCGGGGAACCTGCCCACGCCAGCTGTCAAGCCTGTCCCGCCAGAGTATGCAGAGGAGGAGCAGTGCAGGCTGTATTATTACAACTTCCCCTTGTCCGCAAATGATGGCACGGACGAGCCTGGCCACCGCATCCGGCACCAGTGGGCATTGTCCGCCATCTCATTCGAATTTCCCACGCTATCCCCAAATCACTCCATGAGCGAGGCACGTTATGTGTACGGGTGCTCTACGGGCTCTGCATCGTACACAGTTGCCCTGGGCAAAGCGGCCAAGATCGACTACCTCGCAAAGATCGACGTCAAAACACTGATCGAGCGTGGTGTGCAGCATCCCCCACAGCCCATAAGGGGCTGCGTGGACACTCGCACTGTCGACGAAATCAGAGGAAGCTGCGACCCTGACGACCCCATCAAGCTGTTCAAGATGCCCGATGGCTGGTTTGCGCAGGAGCCCCGCTTCGTTCCTCGCGTAGAGAGTGAACGGCAAAGTGAGGACGACGGGTGGCTGTTGACGTACGTGTTCGACGAGAGCCAGTTGGGTCCTGACGGTGAATGTAACGAGGAAGCAGTTAGTGAGCTGTGGATAATCGATGCCAAGAACATGCAGGATGTTGTTGCGAGAGTGAAGCTGCCCCAACGGGTACCATATGGTTTACACGGGTCCTGGTTTTCTGAGGAGGAGATCAAGGAGCAAAGGCCTTTTGCTGCCTTGAGAACGCTGGCGGACCAGGAAGGAAGTGCATTGTCTCGGAGTTTTCAGGGCATAATTGAGCGCTGGATTGGATGATTAGCTATTCTAGCATCGTCTATAGTAATATTAATTAGGCCTCTCAGCCGACATTGCTAAGTATCCTATATCCCACCACCTCCCCGAAATTAGGGATGTTCAATCTCACGTTGCAGTTGCAAATGATTTCACTATATTCTTCATCGGCACCAGAATATGTCATGAATGATATAGATGGGCACAAGATGGCTTTTGACGGACGCGGGTGAAGGATATCACGATGGCTACGCACAATTAATATAATCCACCCACTCCCAAACAGCCAATGGCTCAAATGAATCGCTTTTGTTTTTTTTACTTCCTCTGTTCTTACGTGGTGTCTTAGTGTTTGGTAATTCTCCATCCCGCTATTCTTTTCTAAGGGTTCCTAACGTCAATTAAATTGTGGTGGCATGCCTGTAATTTCAATGCTTGCCAGTCTAGAAAGGCTTGACGTTATTAAGTCAGCCTATATTTGGGTAGAATATAAGTTACGTCTTGGGAAACTCGAAAAGAATACAATTTGGATGTGATTATTTCATACACATGTCTATCGAGGACGGGCTATCCCCTGTCTCTTTCCATACCTATCCCTCGTTATCTACGAGCCTTCGGGTCCCGGCAGGGCGGGTCTATAATATATTGCCACTAGCTTATAGTATCGAGTGGACGAATAAGAGAAACTCGTGGTGCGCGCTCGCGTCGCGAGGTGGACTTCATGACCAGCTTATCTGGGTGAGTATCAATATCATGACTTGTTAGCCATGACGTTAGCCGCCGAGATTCCGGCCGTCGACCCACCACACCCTGAAAAGATGGGTTCATGGACCACCTTCGCGTCCATAACCTTGCTAAATGAGGCAATCTTTTTCAAGCAAAAGGCTTACAAATGGTGACGGTGTGACGTTAAAGTCCCAAAAGGCCCACCGGCGCCAGTATCATACGATGCGATATAAAAGAAGTCGAACACGTATCGCGAGCATTGGAAATGCGTCAACGCCCCTTTTAGCTTCACGGCCAGCACAACACGTCAAAGCGAAATCTCGAACTCACCCTCAAACACACCATCAAGACTATCACAGAAATGGCTGGCCAGACAAACGGCGCGCAGAAGGGGGTCATCCTCGTCACCGGCGCAACCTCCTTCGTCGGAACACATGTCATCAAGCTCTTCCTCCAGAATGGCTACCAGGTCCGGGGCCAGGCCCGCAGCGAAGGCTCAGCCAAGAAGATTTACAAGGCCTTCCCTGACGCCGGCGACGCACTTACTACCGTGATCGTCCCGGACATCACCGCTGCCAACGCATTCGACGAGGCTGTCAAGGGTGTGGCCGGCGTGATACACACGGCCTCACCTTTCGTCTTTGACGTCAAGGACAACGAGAAGGACCTTCTCGACCCTGCTGTCAAGGGAACCACTCGCGTCCTCGAGGCTGTTGCCGCCCACGCGCCTCAGGTCAAGCGCGTGGTCATCACCTCATCTTTCGCATCCATCATCGACCCCACGCAGGGTTACCGCCCAGGCTACACCTACACCGAGAAGGACTGGAACCCTGTGACGTACGAGGAGGCCAAGGCCGGCCCCGGCCCCGTCGCGTACTGCGGCTCAAAGAAGTTTGCCGAGAAGGCGGCGTGGGACTTTGTCGAGGACAAGAAGCCCGGCTTCACCGTCTCGACCATCTGTCCGCCCATGATCTACGGCCCGGTGGAGCACGACGCGGACATCAGGAGCCTCAACACCTCCATCGCGGACGTCTACCGCTTCATGGACGGGAGCTCCGGGGAGCCGGGCGCCACCTCGTTCCCCGCCTTCGCCGACGTGCGCGACGTCGGCGAGGCCCACCTCCGCGCCTACGAGCGCGCCGAGCCCGGGCGCTTCTTCATCACGAGCGGCAACTTTGAGAACATCGACGTGTGCAGGGTGCTGCGGGAGACGCTGCCCGACCGCAGGGACAGGATCCCCGAGCCGGGGCTCACGGCGCGCGCCGAGTTCTACAAGCTGGACAACTCCAAGACGGGCAGGGAGCTCGGCATGAGCTTCACGCCCCTGGACAAGTGCGTCCGGGACACTGCGCTGAGCCTGGTTGCCCTGGAGCAGGGAAAGACGTGGAGGGAGGTCTCTAAGGCTTAGATGAACCTGGGTGGAAGGCGCGTTTGAGTAAAGCTTGTGGAGCAGCATTCAAATGGAGAAACTTAATAGATAGTAGTGGCCGAATAAAATGGAACGAGCCCCTAATTTCACACTTGTTGACTGGGACCTCGAGTCTAATGAAGGTCGAATACTTGAATGAATGACGCTCGTGGCGTATATGGAGGACAAGGTCGATTGGGCTGACGATGAGTTATACAACGTATTTGGCGTCCACAACGCCATAGGAAGACTGAGTCATTTGCTGGCATGAAGCCTTATAAACCGTATTCGACGATTTGACCATACCAGAGCCATATTGACAGTGGCTATACCTTCATGCAGGGGGCCTTGAGCCCGGCGAAGACGTGGATCTTCTGATTACTAGTGCCATGTGGGAATTCACGATCGTATTCACAGATCTATTGGCATCGGCATTGTACACCTATCTAACGCTGGGTCTTTGAGCGTTTGCTACTGTATGAAGGGACCGCCTAGTACGGCTTCAAAAGAGCACGTATACGGATTAAGAACGAAACCACTAGTACCATGTGGAAAGGGCAAGTGAAAAAGCATTGACCACTGGACCAACAGGAGGGAGGACAATAAACATGCATTTCTGCGCGTACTGAAACCTTGAGTCTCATAATATCACCAGACTGAGAAGTATTGCAGGTTTTGGAATCATGAATTACGAGTATAGGTATTGGGTCTTACGGCAGAAAAGCCAGCGAGGACATCAAGGACAATCTGGCGCCTTGCGATATAAAAAAAATAAAAATAAAACCACTCCAAATCCATTCTTTTTCTTGTATCAGCAACACGATCCATTAAGGCATATATATATATATATATATATATGCCGCCTCTCAAAATGAACAAGTCTGTGTGCTCGGTGTGTGGTCATCTTCATCATCTGTGACACTCCTCACACTGAGCCTCCTCCGGTTCGCCATGACCTCAAATGCCAGCGCTGTCAGCTCGGCATGGATCGCGGCGTCGTTTGCGGCCTTCATTGTTTCTAGCGCCTGGCTTGCCTGGTTGAGCCTGTCGGTGAAGGGTGCCCGGAGATTATCCCACAGGCTGGGTTCTTCCACTGAGACATGGCTGTCAGCAAGGTGTCACACCGCCAGAGTAGGGGGCGTGAGCGTGGGGGAGGGGGGGGGGATGTAGCTGACGGGAATGACGGCTACGGGTGAACAGCGGTACACAAGGGGTGGGGGGGGGGGAGCAGAAGTGAGAACTCACGTCGAATATCAGGATGTCGTTCTGTAGCCCACTTGGTGAGCCCGACGTGTGAAGACGCATGGAACATAAACCCCAAAAAGTCCTTCCCACCAAGTTCTGCCTTCAGCTCTCGCTCAGACTCGCGCCTCCAGCAATCGTAGCTCTCCCCGTGCGGCATGTAGCCCTGCTCGAAGCTCAGGCCGCCCGCCTCCAGCCTCCTCACGCTGCCGCCGTACTTGCCCTTGATGATGCCCACCAGCTCCGTGGCCATGGTCCGGTGGTGGTACGGTATCCGCAGCGTGTCCCTTGCGACGGCGTACTTCTCGCCAAAGACGCAAAAGTCGACGAGGCTGACTCCAGGCCACTTGGAGGGCGCGGTGAGGACGGTGTAAGCGGTAGGGTCGAGCTGGTCCGTATTGGCGGTGAGGTGGCTGAAGTGGGAGAGGTCATACTTGTAAGGGCTGTACCGGCCGTGCCAGGCAACAACGTCGAAGGGGGTGTGAGGTTGTGTGTATTGGTAGAATTTGCCTGTGAGCTTTGTGACGATGCGCCAGTCGGACGAGGACGCCACACCGGGGAACGATTGGCTGTCGACAGGCGTCATTGGCAGCGGGTCAAAGTCGACATCGAAGCTCGCCACTGGGTACTGGAAGTCGCGGACGTGGGCCAGCCCGTTCGCACCCAGCGGTCCCATCTCGGGGAGTTTGAAGTGCGCCCCGAAGGCCTCGAGGATGTAGCCAGACGCGCCGGCCGTTTCCGGGAAGCCGGCAATGTTGACGGAGAAACGGAAGCCCGGTGGAACGACAGCTATGGTGCCGGGTGGCACGTGGAGGTGCCCGAGCTCCGTCTGGATGTCGAGGGTGCCGCGGGTAGGGACGATGAGAAGCTCTCCATCGTTACTGACGAATGCCTGCCGGTTCATGTCTGCGTCAAAGGCAAACGTGTGGACGGCGAGCCCTTCTTTGAGAGTGGGGTCGCCATGGCCACAGAGCGTGCGAAGGCTCTCAACGAAATTCACAGGCCTCTGGGAGGTGTTGGTGGTGCCATCGGCCGGGACGGGGTGTCGTAGAGGGCCCCATGTGTGGGTGAGTGGTGTGAAGTCGACGTTTGGGTTCAGGGGCAGGAAGCACGACTCGACCTTTGCAGGAACTGGTAAGCGGCCAAAGCTCGACGTCTCAGTCTCGGAACCCGGTAGCAAAAGAAGCAAATTACCTCTGCGGAGATCTTGCAAGGTCGCAACGGGCGATGGGCCACGGAGGGCCTGACTCGGTACATCCACCTGGTTGGGTTCAAGATATGCACGTCAACGATGTGTCGATGAATAAATAAATAGGGCTGAGGCGCAAAAGCCTGCGCTTATAGGAGGCTGGCTAAGATCGAATCTGATAACTTACGCATTCAGTACGGACTCGCGTGACGAGATGAAGGACGTGCCGTTGATGTGTTCAGCATAGAGGCCATATGGGTGCTTCTGCGGCAGGTTGGTGCCGTTCCGGGGCAAGGCACCGGCAAATGCTTCTGATGCATGATGGTTTCCAAAGCCGTGCTGGTATCTATAGGGATCATTAGGAGTCGGTTGTGATAAGTGGCCCAGCACGGCCGTGTGGTGGAGGCCGTCGTCGTTGATGAAGAGACTGCCCATGCTGTGAATAGTGAAGGAGTGCGGAGACAAGTGGGACGAGGTCAGGAGCAAGGCTGATATGTGCTGTGCTATTGTTGGTGGTGCGGTTGGTGTCTGACCGGGAATGTGTGTGTATATACTCAAAAGAGGATCAACATGTGAGCGGAGGCACGAGGACCAGAGTGTGGGCACCAAGGGGGTATTTGTGAAGTCAATGGTCGGGCATCGTGAGGAGGCACGAACGGCCACGACCGGGAGCGGGCCCGGCTGTCTGAAATTAAGTTCGTAGAGCGGCCTAACAGCAGCTGATCCTTCGGAACTGTCACTTTGGTGGCACTGGCGACTTGCTTGAGGGTCGGTGAGTTGAGTGGGAGCATGCTATGGTATGCTATGATATGATATGCTGCAGTGCGCGGCAACGAGGCAGAACCCGGGACCACAAAGGGGGCGCAAATCCCATACAGTAAGTGCTGCAAATGCAAATGTACAGCAAGTACCTTCGTACATGGACCACATACCGCTTGATCCGGGATTTGTTACTACAATGGTGCGGACATCATCATCACTCTGGCGCCGTCTCGTTCCGAAAAGAGTCCGTCCCGTCCGATGCCTGCATCATAGGTGCGTCGTCGTGATGGGAGGAGGGGGCTTCAGTCCAGTCTCCCACCGAGACGGCGAGCATCTGGGCATGCTCATGTACTATGTATGGTAGTGTATGCGCATGCAGGTGCGGGCCCATGCAAGTGAGGCAGTGTGAGGCGACAGTCGACTTCACAGGTCGGGACCAGGGACATAGGGACATGTAACAAGCCCATGGCATTGCACCGCATCGAATCGAACCGTGCCATATCACACATAGCACCAGAGCCGTCGTCATCCGTCTCTATCTGCCGCTGTCAATCGCTCTCCTCATCGGTGCCCGACGCTCCTGGTAGACTGGCCGCCTCCGAAGAGGGTGGCACTCCCCATCACGGCTGGGATGGGGGAGTACAGTCGAGCGGAGAGAAGGTCTGTGCCACGCCTGTTGAATCCATTCATACCAGACTGCTGGGCCTGGAGCGAAGCGATCCCTGACTGCGGGCCTCTGGCTGCTGTCATATGCCTGCGTAGCAAGTGGGCTGTGAACTAGAAACGAAACACTGTCATAACTGTATCTAGCGCCCGGATGGTGAGCGGCGGAAGTTCGGGGCCGGGGCAGGGTAGGTTGAAGTGAGGGAGGTGAGGGGGGGGGTTGTTGAAAAAGGAGGATGAGACTTGAGCTCGTGGATCACAAAGATGTGTGCGCACAGAACGAACATTGGAAGCGGTGGTGGTGGGGTGGCAGGGCAGTCGTCACACCAATCCCGGGGCCTGCACCAGCTCCTTTTAGCTAGCGAGAACCCATTCCGGCAGGCAGGCTGAACTGGTGCTGACGACGGACGGTGGTAGCGGTGGTGGTACTGCTACTGGACGGGCAAAGTCGGTCTCGCGATGCCTCCTCGCTTGCAGCTCCTCGCAACGAGTGCATGTCTTGGGCCGGTCTGGGTCTGCTGGTCTGGCCCTAGTATCATCGTCTTGTCTTTCTTTCTTGTCTTGTTCGTCCGTGTCCGGTTGGATGTGGGGGGTGCGCATATCCGGGCTAGCGGAAAGCGTCTCCTGTCTTGATCCGATGTGGACATGATGAACGAAAGCTATGAGAAAGCCATGCTTGCTCCCCACGTCTTCACTTCACGGGACTGCGCCCTGACGCGCTCCAGTCCGAGGTCGCCGTCCAGAGTTCAGACTGTGCAGCATTGCAGCATCGCAGCGGAAGAGGAGCAGATCGTGATGGCGGTGTGCAAAGACCACCGCTTATCCTGTTGTCCAAACCTTGAGGTCCGCCCACGAACAGGCTCGGGTTTCCCTCATCAAGCTGCCGATGTGCCTTTCCCACGCAGGCAGGCCGTGACAAGCAGCGGAGACCTTGCCCGGGCCTGCAGTTTGAGGAGCCAGCCACGGCTGCAGGGCACTTTGCGCCGCAGGGGGACCGCAGGGGTATCGAGGGACTCGCGATCTGTGCAATTGACCGTCGACGCGGAAGTCCTCCGGCGGCCGACGGGCCACAAGCCCCCCCTGCTCTTCTACACGCACACACAACACAGCCAGGATGACAGCCGATCGAGAATGCAACCCTAAACGTCCAGGACCGGGCCCGGCAGGCTATATCTCCCACGCTTGAGAGTGGTCCGGGCTGGCTGTTGTAGAGCGTGGCTTGTTGTGCCGACAGCAAGGGTTGGGAAAGCTTCCCCTGTGGCCATGTTCCGTCAAGGAAGCGCGCGCCTGTAATGGTCATCTATGTACAGTCATATGTACCGATATCTGTCACGGAGTTGAAAAAAAGCCAGGCTCCCTGTCGACCAGCAGCACGGCATAAGTCATTGCCGTAGATGACGCAGTTCGAGGGCGTTGAGTACGACAGTTGACGCACATCCTGTTCAACGATGTAGTCAAAATTTGTGTACATCGCGCGCAGAGCAGAAGACTGATTTGCTGTCGAGCCACCTCAACCGCAGGATTGTGCCTGCCCGAGGCTCCGGCAGGGCTGGGAAGAACCGTACGGAGTACTTTTATGGTTGCATGTATGGGTCGACATTAGCACGGACGGGCCCATCGAGATCCACTTTACAAACCTTAATCGACGTATCTGTATCCAACAAATCCGCGAACAACGAACAGCTGCGATGACAGGCAGTAAATTAGCACAGTACACAGGAGAGAAACCCTGCAAGACGAGACGGGGACGGTCACAAAACATCACCGCCGAGCCAGTCAACATGCCGACTCCCCGCCTCCGGGTCGCCAACGAACGCCTTGCAAGAAGATGCAGGCAACCTGTTGCGTGCAGCTCTAAAGTCGCCTCCTGCAGTGGTCAAACACGGGCATGGACTTGCGGCTGGGGAGGGCCACTGCCGAGCCTCAAAAGCCCGCCTCTTGTTGTCTCGCCCGGGCATATGCTTGCGTACATGCCAGGTATCAAGGCAGCCTAGGCAGCCCAGGACTAAGCAGGACTGAGACCTTGTGCACATAAACGAAACAACAAAGGAACCCCAATCCTTGAAGCTCGCCCGCGATCCCCGGGCTAGCTCGTCTATCCCCGTCGGAACCGCCCAGGAGGGCTGAGTGAACATTCAAAGCTGCATTCCGAGCTGACCTCCACCGTCCGAGTGATCAGCCTAACGGACCGACCAACAAGACCAACTACCTGGCAGGATGCGTGCCTGTCTGCTCTGCTTGCCTGCCGGGTGAGATATCCTTTCTGATTGATGGCATTCCTCCCTCCTTCTCGTAGCAGTGGCGAATATCTTCATCGGCATGTCAGGCACCTCCTTCAGGCCCCACCTCGTTCTCGGTTCTGACTTGAGCCGCCTCCACCGGGTACCCCACAGGCGAACTGTCTTTTTTTACGCACCGCCATGTTTATTTCGAGGAGAAAGCGTATCGGATGATCGATTTCCCAACAACAGACCCATCTGGCCAAGCGAGCGGATATAATTTTAAGGTTTGTATGCTGATAAGCAACACGCGACATAGACAAAAGGTTCACGTACCGCCTGGACCTGCCCAAGGCGGAAATGTCCTCGTGGCCATGAACATTCAGATGCTCAAGTCGGTGTCTGTGGGTTTGTGAGGCCCAACTCCATGGCGGTGGCGTCTGAGCAACGACCTTGGGAGATTCCGTTCGTGAAACCAAACCAGACCCCCCCTATCCTTTTCTCTTCTCTCGGACGACCGTAGGTTTCGCGCGCCGAGCGACCGAAGAATAACGTTCACCTCATTGCCGCTCCCCTGCCTGCCCTGGGGGACGTGCCCAGGGCCAGTTCGACCGTGCGTCCTGCCGGCATGCCGAGGTTTTCCCATCCAGGCGCAGAGCTCAGAGCCCATGGGCAACCAAGCGATGGATCTGCTTCGACACACCACCCACAAGGGCCACGCGGGGAGAAGCCACAAGCAGGTGGCTCTCCGTCACCACATCTGTTCGACATGGAGGTCACACCGCATCACATTTCAGCAACAGCAGTCCTACCTTGACGCAGACAGACTGCTCGCTTCTCATTGCCCACAGCCCTCCACGCACACCGCACATGCAGCCCCGCGACCCCCGGCTGTCTCCAGCACACAAGCCCATTGACGGCGTGGCTTTCGGGGCCCAGCCATCAGCACTGTATGCCGCAGCTGCAAGTCTGGCGCGAGCCCAGTATTGTACCTGGCTGTGTCTGGCCTTGGGGGCGTATCGTCTTGTCTCTTCGGTCCTTGTATCAGTAATCCTCACCGAAATAATGATACCATCCGAACGGCTTGCCCGTCCTTCCTGAAGTCAAACGCGCGGTCAATATCGCTTCTCGATCGATGCCCTCCCATGGCACGGGAATCTCTTTCCATTAGTATCCCCATTAGCCTCGTCACTTTCATTAGTGCCAGATAGTGCGACCAAACGTCAGCAATTGGCGCGGTGATGCCGTCACAAACAAGCAAACGCGGTGTGGTGTACACAGTATTGGCAAGGGCCATCGGAATTCTTGCATTCAGTTGGCTCCCTCGTTTCCATATGCTGGCTAAGTCGTAAAGAAGACATACTCGCCGCCCCGCGCCACTTGCGATCATCATCGCGCCCCGATTTGTTGGACAGCTGCCATCCATTTCTGCTCATCGGCCCTATAATCAGACAAGAGAAGCAAGTCTGTTAGCCAACATTCCAATCTATGATAGGCAGGAGAGAGGGGGCTCGAGAGACAAAGTATGGTTGTATCATAGGGTGAGGTCAACGGAGCCCCCTTTTCCGGCTGGCAGTGAAGTGGTTGCACAGCATACCCGATCCACGCATTCACTACGGTTGTGCAACATAAGATGGCCCAACCGACATCGTCGAAGATCCCAAGGGTGAGCCTTGCTCTATCCCGCGTTGACTGCCACCCTCCTTGTCTCCTAGAGCAGCGAATCTCTCCGAGTCTCAACAGCAACGAGACCGGGGAGGGGGGGGGGGGGATCGAAGCCGAAAGGGGAAGAGGGGGGGATCATGGCGACAAAAACAAAGGCCGGGGGACAACTTACTTGTCAAACCTCAACAACTTCCCCAAGACCGGCACAAGCTGCGCCCTGAGCTTGTTGTCCTTCTGCTCCAGGAACTGCAGCATGATTGTCTTGAGATACACCGCATCCACGCCACCCCCACCTCCTCCAGCCGCAGCGCCATTGCCGCCGCCGCTTCGTTGACTCTCCATGCTGCCTCTGCTGCCGGCCGCCGGACTGTTGACCCCAGTGGCGGCAAGTTTGCCCTGAACGATCTTCAGCTCCTTGGCGAGCTTGTCATGGCGGATCCTGTAGTCATCGAGACTGCGGCGGAGGTCGTTCCTGGCCTTCTCCGCGTCTCGCACCTGCTGTTCTGATGCATCGAGGGTGGCGCGCAGGTCGTTCACGGTGCGCCGCATCTCGTTGACCTCCTCGTCTGCCTTGGCCTCCACGGCCTCGAGCTCCTCCCTCCTGCGCCGCCACTCGCGCTCTTTGTGTTCGAGCTCGTCCTTTTCCTCACCGAGCGTCTTGCTCTCCTTCTCAAGCTCCTTGATACGCTGCTTGAGCTCTTCGGTCTGGCGGTTCGCGCGCCGCGAAGAAGAAAGCATCTCGTGCTCAAAACGATCACGCTCTTTCTCAGCCTCTTCGATACGCTCGTGCATTTCTCTGGATTTGGAGTTGGCACGTTCGTCGGCCTCGGCGAGGAGGCGGCGCATGGTTTCCGCTTCTCTTGTGCGCTCGCCGAGTAGCTTGCGACACTCCGAGATCTCCTCCTCGAGGCTCTCCGCTTGACCTTGGGACTCCTTGAGCTGGATGCTGAGCTCGTGTGTCTGGTCGCGCATGCTGCCTAGCAGGTTCTGCGCGTTGGTGTACTGGCCAGTCTTGAGCTCCGAGTCCTCCTTGGCAATATCCGCCTCCTTGCGCAGCTTGGCGCACTCGTCCTCGAGCTCCTTGAGCCTCGGGCGTAATTTGGTCATCTCCTCTTGTAGCTTCTGCAGCTCACGCGTTGCCTTCTCCTCTTTGGCGCTGAGTTCGATCTTCTCGGTCTCAGCCTTGCGTAGATCACGGCCCGAAATGCGCTGTGCGTTTTCCAGGCTGAGTTTAGCATTTGTCTCGGCTGTAAGCTTTTCGCGGAGTGTCTTGGTCTCCGTTTCGCGGTCGGTAGCCAGGCGCTGGGCCCGCGAGACCTCGGTCTTCAGCTCCTTTTCGCGTTTCTCCATCGCACGAAGCTCGGCGGCCTTGGCGGCCAATTCCTCTCTTGTAGATTTCAGAGTGGCTGCCTCCTGGCGGAGACTCTTCAGCTCTGGCTGGGCCTTTTGCAAGACCTCGCGAAGCTCGGTGAGGTCCCTGTATCTGCTCTGTGCAAGCTGCTGTGCAGCGCCCAGGTCAGACTGTAGTGTGGACGACTTCGTCTTCAGATCCTCGAACTCCTGTCTCATATTGTCAAATTCTCCCTGTAGCTTGTCGTTAGACTGCGCAGACGAGGAGGACGATTCGAGCTCCTTCTCGAGCTCAGTGATGCGCTCCTGGAGCTGCTTCTTCTCCGCCTCCAGGCCCTTGATCTTGTCCTTGGCTTGGACATGCTCGTCGCCGATGTCCATGATATTCTCTCGCAGGGTCTCGATCTCTTCGCGTAGATCCTCCTCTGTCTTGCGCTGCTTGGACAGTCTCTCGATCTGCTCGTCCTTCTGTGAGACGTCGGACTTGAGGCTCGCGATTTCGACCTGCAGCTCGGACACTGAAGGGCCGTCGAGCGGGGTCGCAGGAGGTTGCGGCGTGGTGTCGCCAGCATTGTTCGTGGTCTCTGCAGGCACCGCAGCTCCAGCTGCTCCGCCCTTCTTCTTCTTCTTGTTCTTCTTCTTATTGGACGAGGATGGCTGCGATGCCGCGGCAGGAACTTCGAGAGACTCGGAGGGTGCGGTCGTTGACGGTGTAGGTGGCGCCTGAGGGACCTGGAGCTGAGCATTGAGCTCCTCAATCTTCTGCTCGTTCTCCAGCTTCGACTGCCGCAGGGTCTTGATCTCGGTTGTCAAGTCGACGATACGCGTGTCGAGGGAGGCCTTGGCTTCCGTGACCTTCTTCAGCCCGCTCTCGAGCTCAGAGTGCAGGGCACTTGTCTCGGCCAGTCTCTCCTCCTTCTCCTTGATGGCTGTTGCCGTAGCTGCTTTCTCTTGCTGTAGCTGGGCCTGCAGGTCCTTCAACTGTGCCTCCAGCTTTTCGATGCGTTCTGTCAGGGTCCTGATCTCAATATCCCGTGCCTCGACCTGTGTCTGCAAAGACTCGGTCATGGCTGAGCTGTCCCGTGACTCGCTCAGTTCTCGGGTCGATTTTTCGAGGCTCTCGACAAGACCAGCGCTGTTCTCCTTGGCAGTAGCAAGCTCGGTCTTGAGGTCGTTGACAAGTACGTTAAGCTTCTCGATTTCCCCGTTCTTCGATTCCACTTCGGCCTGCAACTCCGGGATCTCGTTGTCGTAGGAGAAGAAATCCTCGCCAGCCCCCTCGACATCTTCGGTCTTGGACTCGGTAGGCTCTACTGGCTTCTGCTTGGGGGAGAATATACCCATGACAGACTGCACGGGTGATTTGACGTCTGAAGGGCGTGGAGAGGTCTGGGTCGCGACTTGAGCTTTCTCAGGTTCCGCCGCAGCCGCCTCGTTCCCAGATGCAGCTGCTCCGCCTTCAGTGCTTTTGGCAGCCTCCAGAGCAGCCACCTTCTCCTTGAGCTCGGCAATCTCCTTGTCAGCGGCATCATTTATCTTCTTGAAATCGTCCTTCTCGGCAGAGACGCGCTTGAACTCCTCCATGACCATGTCTCCCTTAAGGTTCAGTTGGTTGAGATATTCGAGAAACGCGGTGGGGTCCTTGATGGATGTGAGAGGAGTGTTCTCGCGAAGGGCGCGTTCGAAAGGCTCGATGGAGGTGGCTCGACTATGGGCGATGCGGTAGGAGCGGAGCAGCTCTGTGTAGCAAGTCAGCTTGGACAAACCATGTCTGAGGTCTGAGACATGAGGCCTCGAAGCGAGATATGAACCAACCTGGGTATGTGGCCTCGAGCTTTTCCAGCTTCCGAAGTTTGGTGCGCACGTCCGGAGGCAGCTCGGGGGCCTCGTTCTTGGGAGGCGGCGCAGGCTTCTGTTCGTCATCTGTTGTTCGCGCCTCGGCCTCCTTACCGGACTGCGCAGTACTTCCAGCTCCCGCCGTGGGTCCAGCCTCGCCGCCGGCAGAACCAGTCTCTGCACCATCACCGTTCTGCGGCGCCTGGTCGTCGGCAGGCGGCTTTGGAGTGGTTGCGCGGCTGGGCTCGTCATCGTCTATGACAAAGGCGGCCTCGAAGACGGCAGGGTCGAGATTCGCTGCGCCGTCGTCGTTCTTAGAGACATCCTGGCTCTGTTTCTTGGCCCTGGGTTTCCTGGCGGTGGATGCGGCGCTGTTACTCCTCGAGACGGACGATGACTGTCTCGGGCTGCCGGTGTTACTGCCGGCGCCTGCTTGTTCATTGGCGGCTTTCTGGCGGGCCTGCTCCTCGGCGATGACCCTGTCGAGCGAGCCCTTGAGGCGTTGAAACATGACGGACACGGTGGGAGGTGTGCCCAGGTGAATGCGCTGGTCGGATCAATGCGAGGCAATGCGAAACGGCAGGTTGGATCGGGTTTGGGTCATCCAGGGTATAACGGATCTAGCACGGTAGACAGGGCATAATAGCGTGCAGCGCCGGTCTGCTGCCCGGTTGGAGGAAGGAAAGAGAGAGAGCAGTGCAGTGGCGGGAACAATGGCTGTTCTCTGCTTGCTTGTCTTCGACTCCCTTCTCTTGTTCTGGCGATGTGTTTCGAAAAAGTCCAGCCTCGCTTTGGGCGGCCTTGTGCTCTGACAGCCAAGACGGTTATCCCGTCCGTATCTAAACCGTGAGCTGGCCAGAGCAGCCAATTGCGCGGCCGACCTCCCTAGGCGAGCTCGGCCCCGAAAGCTTGGGGCAACCCCAAACCTGCCGGTGCCGGGTACCTGGGCTTCATGCCTAATTTCGCCGATGTGTCAGGTACCTGCCCCCGTACCTCATCGAGCTCATATCCTCCGTATTTTGCATGGATTGGCACAGGGACACAAGGCCCCACTTGTGCTACCTTAGCGTCCCCTGACAGGCCTGATCAACGGCGAAGGGAGCTGTGAGGTCACTGGTGCCGAGCTCCATCTCCAAATGTCGCAGGCGAGATTGACACTTTTGCGACTGCCTACAAGGCTGCCACCCTTGGTTCGTGGACGGACAAACTCTCTACCATACAACGGGCGCACTTTCGACGGCGAATACATAATATCTGGCACCTTCTGAGCTCACCTCACCTCGCCAGCAACACTACAGTCAAGCTTGAACGCCCGGCATAGCTTCATGTGATCTCTTACTTAGCAGCTTCTACTCGTCTGTTTGCTCGAAACTTCTCGCCGCTTTACAAGGACGATCCTGAGCAGGGAGGAGACCTTTCTGCACCCCTCGACACTCAGGGGCGCCAGTGAAGATGGTCTCACTATGGCCATGGAAGGTGAGTTGTCTGCCTGTCTTGGCTCCGAGTGTGCCCTCCGTGCTCTCTGTGCCTTCTGTACGCATAGCTTTGACACTTACTGACCTCGTTCCGGCCTCTTATAGAAGGGTGATTCCTCGACTGCCTCGTTCGAAAAGATCCTGTCCGTTCTGTCTACCAACATCACCACAACCCAAGCCCGACTCGAAAGAGCCCGCGCCTCTAGCCGTCGTGTCCGCCTCCTCTGCACCCTGTACCTCTCCATCGCCTACCTCATCTATGCCATCGTCGTCCTGGTCGTCATTGGGACGAAGAACATAGGCGCGTACGAATGGTCTGGCCTGGCGGGCGGCCCGGTCTTTATCTACCTTGTTCGCACCATCACCACTGCCGTCTACGATGTTCGAATCGATAGCTTGAGCTCAAAACTGAAAGGCCTTCAGGGCGAGAGAGCCACGACCATTCAGAAGTTGAAGGATGCCACCAAATACGATTCTACGCTGGAGCTGCTGGAGAAATATGGTGGCACTGACGGGAACCCGAAGTCCAAGAAAAAGAACACCGAGGATGGCGATGCGGACAACAAGAGGAGCCCAGCGCGCTCACGACGACAGAATCCGGGTCCCGCACAACGCACAAACATGCCGCCGCCCGCCACCGCGAATATCCGCCGCGACCCTCTCCCCATCTCAAATCCAGGAACACCTCAGCCACCAGGTACCGGACCACAGGAATCCGTCCAGCAGCCGCACCGCCTGGCGTCGCCGCACCAAAGCACCGAACCCTCGGCGGAGTTTGCACCAAACGCATATGAAGCACCAAGACCCAAGTCATCGCATGTCGCTGGGGCACAGTATGAGATGAACCCGGCTGGGCTGCAGAACCACTGGTATGACAGGATCATGGACACGCTGCTCGGCGAAGACGAGACAGCCGCCAAGAACCGCATCGTCTTGATCTGCAACCAGTGCCGGCTTGTCAACGGCCAGGCGCCCCCAGGGACAAACAGTCTTGCGGAGGTGGGACTGTGGAAGTGTATGGGCTGCGGAGCTAAGAACGGGGAGGAGAATGAAGGCAAGCGGATCCTCAAGGAAGTCCTGGGTGGGAGGGACGAGTCTGCAGAGAGGACAGACGATGGGCACGAGAGCGACTTGGTCGAAGTACGGGGTGATGAGGCTGAGGATGAGGGTAGTGTGTCTGTGAAGGAGGAAGAGGAGGCTACCGGCGCGAGAAAACAGAAGGGGAAGGGCAGGAAGTGATTCATAAATTAGGTAGTTGGAAAGTGGCAGCAAATATATCAGCAAAGCAATGGGCCTTTCAACTGTTAATCTGTCTCATCTCACCCTTCATTGTGGATTGACGATCATTCACACAGAACAAGTAACCTTTAGAGCAACATACTGGAATGTGTTCAAATTTACTTTCATTTTTTATTTCTTGGAGGTAGGGACCGAAAGGGGGAAAAGGCGAGGCAATCGCACCCACACGTCTCACAGTGTGATGCTGAAGTATCCAAATCCTCCAGGTTGTTGTCACATACGAGCACTAGGGTAAGCAGTATGACTTACCATTCGCACCAACTGGGCTTCTGCTGCTGGGGATTCGGAGCAGACTGAGTCCTATCAGCCAGGGGATGGTGCTCTTGCCACAAGGTGCTCCGCCGTCGCTCCCTCTCGGCCTGTGCGGCGACATCCTTCTCGTGGGTCCACGCCATGCGTTGCTCCCATGTGCGCCATGCTAGAGCCGCCCACCTATCGCAAGCCGTGCATTTGCCATCGAGCGTGCCAAGCTCTGTCCGCTTCTGGGGGCACTGACTATAACTCGTGTTCTCTGAGCATTTGCCATAGCGGTACGTGTTATGCCCGCAATGCGTATGGTCGGTGATGATTAGCAAGCACATGTCTTTGAAGTGAGGCAGGGTAATTGGGCTCTCTAGGGTTGGTGGCTTCGTTCGGTGAGGTGTCCCAAGAAGATCCGCTTCACGGAATGTATGAGATGTCGTATATTTCAATGGCCACTCCGAAATATATACAATATATGAAAGCGATTGCTTTTTGACCATTGTTCGTCCAAAGCAGACATAACTTGCTCAATGTCTTCACTCCAGTAACAAGGCGTTCTATCGGCACAAGTAGACTGAACCGCAACTAAGGAGACCATGAATTGTTCTGTCCCGATTTGCCGTGCCGTACCAAGAATAACGCTATATGCAAGAAGCTTTCAAAGAAATGCTCTCTTTATTAAAGACTAACAAAGGCCAATAGACCAACCCGACAATACAAATTGTTAGCGATTCCCAACCATTCTACAATGCTCTTGACCAACATCACCAACATTTTAAACGACTTGACCAACATAACAAGAAGAATAACACTCTTGACAAGGAACTCGCTGTGAAAACCACAATATGAGTCTCAGAATTCGATGCCCCAACTGCAGGCGTAGCATGTCCGGCAGACACAGTCTCTGCTCTGATTGTCGTGCATCCTCTTCCACACATACAACGGTTTACGTGGCAGAGTCAGGCGCGTGCGTCGAAGTGACCACCGAAGATCGTCGCTCCCGGTCTTCTTCCTTTCGCCATGTTGAGCCCAGGTCCCATAACTCATCTGCTGCATCGTACAGGGACACCGGTAGGTACTCGGGACGCCACGAGAGGGACATTGATCGGGACATTGCCAATGGCTACTCTTACGTTGACGCCTACGGCAGTGATGCTAAGCAGGGCCATGAGGCCCTCGGGGCCACTTACGTCCGGCCTAGAGTGCACCCTTATTCCGATAGATATGAATATGTCCCTGCGGATACACAGTCTGGGTATCCATCGCATGGTGGGGCATACCCCGGTGGTGCTCAACGACAAAACGCATCATCGTGGCATCCTGGATATCAACAGTACCACAGCGAAATATATCATCATCAACCATCACAAGCTCGTACGCAGCAAGCCTACGGACAAGAAAGTCAGGTCGAATATGTGTACTCGAGCACGGAAGGTCCAGACGGTGAGATAATTGATTAGGTGAGTCGATTTGCTTGAAGGGTAGGTCTGTAAGGAGTAATGGTCGTCAATGTGATTTCGTAGCACACATAAATATAATTTGGCCGTCATGTGCCTCATGGAATTATCCTTGTCCGAACTTCTTGGCCCAGGTACTAATAATGCTTACGTGCTAATCACAGGTTTAGTACAAAGGACAACACTATCAGTTTATACCCATAATATAGCCCAAGCCCTATCTATGTAAGAAAGTATTTACGTGCCGGATTTTATTTTTGAGTAGGTTGTTCTGCTATGCGCTGGAAGGTGACGGCGACACGTTGTAATTACCTACAAGAGCTCAAACATCTGAAGCGGCGTGGTCGGTGCAATATCTGTATTGACATTGGATGGGGTACGGAGTAAACTATTAGCAGGGTGGCTCACCCCAAAGTGAACCAACCCAAAGTGTTCGTGCATCGCGTCCACTCACACGGGTCCAGTCAACCGACGAGACGGGCACCAGGCAGCAGCTACGACGGTTCCACATGCCTGCAAGTCCCGAAGCAAATGACCCAGCCATAATTCCTCAGCTCTACCTAGGTATACCTGTCTCGAGATATCGTGTCAGAGTCGATACGGTGCACTCGCGCGGGATGGCAGACGCCCCACGCCGCACTGAGCCAAACGTCGGTGCATGTGGAAAGCCACCTTCACCACCACCAGCTCCTCCATTGCCTCGGCCGGTATCAACAAACCTGAGAGAACCTCCTTTGTCAGCAATCAGACCGCCATCTCAACATTTTGATGCTCCCCCATCGAAGGGCGTCTCCAGTCGTGCCGCTATGGCGGCCAGGTTCGCTGCGGTAGACCGAGCAAAGGCTTCACGCAACGAGATCCAACAAATGGAGCAGCCTTTCACACCTTGTCACATGTTCTTCTACGGGTCACTCATGGACACACAAGTCCTCCAAGCTGTGGCGAAACTTGCAAACCCTCCATACATTCGAAACGGTCTCGTCAGGGGATTCAGAGTCAAGATGTGGGGTATATATCCAACTGTCGTCCCAGACAAGCACGGCGTGGTGGCAGGGACCGTGTGGTACACAGAAGACCCGTCGCATATCCTTCGCCTCCAGGAGTATGAGACCGGGGCTTAAAGGCTTTGCGACTGCGAGATTGAGCTAGAGGAAGGCCACAGGCCTTCTGGGTCCAAGATATTCTGCTGGGCCGGGGAAGCTGACAGCCCGGAGCTCGAAGAGGGTGTGTTCGACTTCGAGCGATACGAGAAATATTTCAAGCCGTCGGTGGTGCCCTCAGGTCGTTCATAAAAGTGCATCGAGGGCTGAATGGGACCGCTGGTAGAGAGCATGCGCTACATGGTACATTCGAGACGTTACTGGGCTGGTCTCCGGGTTCCACCGGGCAGCCGAGGATCGAAGGCGAAGGGCGGCATGTGTCAGGTCGCACTCCATCGTGGAGAGTTTTCGAAAATCTGCCTTGTTGGGAATGGGGCGAAAAGTCTTGTAGACTCATGGACTTGAGCGTTGCCAAGCCACGACCATCCACAAAATTCAAGAGTTGCCGACACTGAGCACTATTAGAGGTCCTTGTCAACTTGAGCAATCGTTGAGTTCTTTTAGGGATCATAGAGAATGAATGACATCGGACTTGATTTACAGGATAAAGGCAGGTGTGCTCGCGAAGGTCCAACCACGATCACAGTGTATATCTGAATGCAGGATGCCTATAACCCAGTAAATAAGGGTCCTCTCCACCATTGATCCTATCGTCTCGATCGCCACCCTCCCTTTTTCCATTCTCCCAGCGGCAGTAAGCCATCTGCGCACAAACTGTGATCAGACACAACACAAGAGCCCCCAGAGACACTGAATGGCCAAGTGTGTAGTTTGGGGCATCCTTGGCAAGGTATATGAAGGTCGCTGGAAAGGCAGCGCAGTTGGCAAGAGCTATCATGAAGCCTACCCCGGTGGCGCGGACGTAGTGAGGTGCGAGGTTGTTCGACAGCCATCCCTATAAGAAGAAGAGACGATGTCAGCGTGATTAGCTAAAAGAATATGATCATCTGGACACATGGCCTCCTTTAAAGAGCATTTCAGTCATCTCCCACTTACCATTATCATTGCGCTGCATGGATACACCCCAACCGCGACCAGAAATGTTCCCCCGTACCGGACCTGGGCACGCTTGGCTACTAGCAGCATAATATAGCCTGCTATGGCTAAAATATTCCCAGCAGCCATAATCGGTCCCCTAGCCCTGATCTTGTCTGATAGTAGTGATGTTATCAAAACTGCAACAAATGCGGCCAAGTTTGGCGGTACTGTAAACAACTGCGCAGTTGTGGTGTTGGTGTATCCGAGGCCGGTGATGATGGTGGGCAGGAAGAGCGAGAAGCTCTAAATTGCTATCAGCATGAATATGACAGGGCACGAGAGCCATGTCAAGGCTGGCCAAGTGGTCTTACATAGAGTGGCACAAGGAGGAAGAACCAGATCAGCGACGAGAACCAAGTCTGCGGAGCTTTGAACGCCATCCTGACCCAATGCCAATCAAACCTCTCTTCGTTTACATCAGAAACAGTTGTAGCGCCGTGTGCATCTTCTTTCAGGCGTGCCATGGCAATGGTCCGCTCCTCCTCGGTGAGGAACTTGGCGTCAGCTGGTGTGTGTGGCATGAAGAAGAAGCAGATGATCCCAAAGACTGTGGTTATGATGCCCTCGACTAGGTTCGGGCAAGGTACATAATCAGTATGGTGCGCACAAGTGGAAGTTTCGAACTAAGAGAGAGACTCGCCAGGAACCTACTGAAGAAGATCCACGGCCACCGATTATATCCATTGTAACGGATAGTTGCTAGCCCCGTCGCTAGGAGCCCACCAAATGCGCCAGAGAGTGGAGCCGCGCAGTAGAACATGCCCATCCTCCAAAGCATCTCGTGTCGGCGGTAGAACATTGCCAGGTAGACGATAATGCCGCCCAAGAGTCCACCCTCAAAGGCACCGAGAAAGAGGCGTGCGGCGACGAGGCCCCCAAAAGACTTGGTGAAGCCGAGAAAGGTGCTCACGAGCCCCCACGCCGTTATCAGGGCAGGCAAGTAAATGCCAGCTCGGATGCGCTTGATGATCCAGTTACTGGGTACGTCGACGAGGATATAGGGGATGTAAAAGACAAGGAGAGCAACGTTGAACTTGGTTCCTGTCTCCATCCCCAGGTCCTGCGTCAGCCCATCGATCTTGGCATTGCCGATGTTGGATCTGTCAATGAAGGCGAGGAGCCTGTTGACTATCAGTTACCTGGACTGGTTGATGCAGCACGGATACTACTTTGGGTCTCATACCATATGCCGAAAAGGAAAGGGATCACATGTAGGTCGAACTTTTGATTCAGCCTTTTGTGGATGGCCGGGTCGATGTCGACGTGGGTCTGGTCTCGTCTCAACTCCTCAACATGTGTCTCTTTAGGCTTGGAGCTATCATATTCTGAGCCCACATCCGGTGTTGGAGCTTTCTCTGTGTCCATCGTGAGATATGTCTGGGGTGGAATACAACGCAGAAGCAAAGCCTATTGCAGGCTCACTGTCACGCACGAATCACAGGATCGGACACAAAAGGTCTCTCACGAAGGAGAGAAATCATGTGTGGCTAAGGGAGTATTGCTACAACTTTTCAAGAGGGGAAGTATTTGTGTCGCAATGACATCTATATCAATCGGAGTTTCATCCATCATTTCATGACGCTGCTCATCTCCAGTAACGCGCTGCTTATTGATCACCACAAGCCATGCTCCACCATCCCCAACCGGCTAACCCGTGGGCATCATCTCTACCACACGATACAGCTACGGCAGTTGTTTGCGGGGAAGCACGGCGGGGAGACGACCCGCGCACATCCTTGACACCGGGCCGACAGCGTGTGCGTAGTAGCCGGACAGTCCTGAACTTTATTCGGCTACTTGGCTGATCCAGCTTCAGGTGACTCAAGATGAGATCCCACAACGCTCTAGCGCCTACCCGGCGGTAGGGAACGGTAACGTCAATCGGGCCACGCTTGATCTCATCTAGAATGTTGTCACCTGAGGGAATGCTTTCAGGAACTGGGGTATAGGGCGTCCATTTTGGGCGGCATGCTCACATCTCGTATCCTGCATGCTCGTGCGCCGACCAGTTCAGCCAACCAGACTATGTCACACCATCTATATCTCCGCCAGGAATGATTTCTTTTCGTCAGTCCATTTGAACATAATCGTACCTCACGTGTGATCGGCTTCTCAAACCTCTCCTCTCAGCCGCCTCCACCACCGGCTCAAGGATCCCATCTCGCCCTCTTCTCCTCCTGTCAACATCCACCACTTTTGCAGGAACCATGGCTGAACCTCCCATGACCTCTGGTCCCATGGGGTTGGGCCCCAGCAACGCATCGCGTCCCCCGTGTCGAGGTCGCGCATCAGGTCTTTCTCCTCGAATACTTTTGGCCTCACTGCTAGTAGAGCCAGCATCTTCTCCCGGAAGTCGGGAAACGGGAAGATATCAAGGTATATGGCGTGGGGATGTTGCAGCTGACTTGTAGTTGGAGCAAGATCAGGCGCCACCTTTATCATCTCCGGCATGTTCTGTTTCCAGTCCACTCGTATTCCAATTTGGCTTTGCGGCTGTGGTAATGTGGGACACCAGAGCGAGTTCAAGTGACAGCCTCGGGTGGTCACGCAATCGAATGTATAACCCAATACCATCGCATTCTGCATGAATGCGTTGAGAAAGGAATTACGATGGACTCGAATGTATGAGTCTCCTGGGATCGATGGAACCGATACAGTTTCAGCAGGTAATGAGGCCAGGGTCTGCCATGCGACGGACAATCCGGACAACTCGAAGGATGTGGAAGATCTCACTGGCATGGACGATGGGATGAATTCCGGAAGGTCATTGGTATTGGCAGCCCGCTCACTTAGAAGAGGATATGCGTTCGCCGGCAAGGCCTGGTCAACGTGGTCTTTTCCCTGCCTCAACACCCTCTCGTGGGATGAGTCGGTGTCATTGGGCACGAAGGCATCGAGTCCGTCCAAAGGGATGCCGTTGATCCAGTTTGGATCCGCTGCTATGCCTTCAATGGCAGGTGAGGATTGAACCCCGTCCCATTCGACCGTGGAGGCAACCACTGGGATCGATTCGTCCGCCAGATTTGTGGCCACATTCGGACTTGGCAACCCAGTGGCACTGAGACTGTCTGATGGGGTCGATTTTGAGCGATTTGGCTCGTTGGACTGCTTGGCAGACGCGAGACTCAACAAATCTGCCAATCGACGCTTCTGCTTCTCGCCTACAGATCTTCTCAGCATGTCTTGGGACATCAGCATGGTCATCTGGCTTACGATATCTTCTCTGCGCCTCCCGGCTCTGCCGCCTTCGAGCTTCCGTAACCGCCCGTTTCTTCTTCGAAGTCACGTCGGGGATTGCGTCCATGTCGACTTGCGTGAGTTGTACTTGAACGATGCAAAGCGGAGAAGAGCCAAAGAATACAGCAACATCAGCCATAGTCTGGCTGACGTTAGCCATGTGTTCGGTCATCTCCACTATCTCCCACTACTGCAGGGATCAGCGCTTAGCCATCAGAAGCTTATTGGTCTCGACTCTATGCGTCGCCTGATCCGGTCGCTGGTCCACTTATGTCAACCATATCCGCCTTGAAATATCGTCAGCCAAACTCAGAGCATAGACTGCGTCATTTGAGCTTATGGAGGACGGTCTTGGAGAGCCTGAGCATGAGGGAATTATAAAATGCGAGTTTCGGTTCAATCCCATAGGGTAGGTCCATCCTCTTAAGTATCATCTAGCTGGCAAAAAGCCGCTCTTCTGACGCCGACTACACATCCTCCATTTAACGGGAATGGCGTCTATGACCAAGATTTTCCATCATGCACCTTATCCCCTCATCGCTGCGGGAAATCCCTCCAACAATCAAGCGGGACAGACTGTTCTCATCACTGGAAGCTCTTTTGGGCTTGGCTTTGCAATTGCGAAGAGTTTCGTCCAAGCCTACGCGTCTTGCGTCATCCTCTCTGGTCGAAACTCGGACACGTTGGATCAGAAGGCAGCAGACCTCAGAAAGGAAGCCAAGTCCAGTCAAGTTCTCAGCCGAGTCTTTGATATCAACGACGAGGCCAGCATCGACCAGCTTTGGAAGTCCTTCTCTGATGATGGCATCGTTATCGACGTCCTCATCCTCAACGCCGCCGACACATCCAGCAGTCCCGTCAACCCACTGATCAGTGCGTGGCCCCATTTCCGGGCCATGTTCAACACCAACGTCTTCGGCAGCGTCCGTATGGCAGCTGGGTTCCTGGACTCCCCAAATTCTGTCCGACAGAAGAAGACACTCATCAACATGACAAGTTGCCTGGCGCACAGCAACCCGGCACGCCTCCAAGCCTCATATTCCGCTAGCAAGCTTGCTTCTTCTGCATTTTTCCAACATCTCGCACAAGAGGTACCCGTGGAGCAGTGTCGCATCATCAATCTCCACCCCGGTCTCGTTCCGAACACGTCGTCCACCGGAAAGGCCCCTCAAGAGCTCGTAGAATTGATCCGATGGGACCAAGGTAAATTGAATCCACTTTTGTCATCTCCAAAAAGATGCTGATCTCATCGGAAAAGCGGATCTTCCGGCCTCGATTTGTGTATGGGCATCTACTCCGGCTGCTTCCTTCTTGCATGGGCGTTTTATTTGGTCCAACTGGGACATGGAGGAACTAGCCGAGGGTAAGGCCAAGTTTGAAGAGCCTGGATACTTGCGGGTTGGGCTCCAGGGTGCCGGATACGTCGACGTCACAAAGCTCTTCGACCAGATCAGGGAAAAGGATGCCGGTATGTCTCAGTAATAAGCTACGGAATCATTATTATGTATGTGTTGGCTTCTCACGTGCTAGATGCAAGCTTCCACCCATGTCTGAGATTCATCTGATACATGTATGAGCTATTATCAGGGTGACTACCAAGTAATCAGTCAAACCAATCTTTGTCAGAACCCTACGGTGACTGCTGTCTACAATAGGTTATAGGCTCGGTGGCCGTGCTTGATATGGTGATCAACTTATAATAGTATTTTTTACACATGTGGTACCTGAAGCCTTTAACAGCATACTTAGGGAAGAATGAAAGTGCGAGTTTTAAATTTAGGAGGTTCTATTTTGGTATCGACGATCTGATTTGGCGAGCGCAAAGCAATAAAGACAAAGCTCACGGTTGAGAATTAAGAACCAATGGTATGTACGAGAGAAGTGAGGGAGAATATGTACGCTCGTCTGCTTGTTGGCCAAGGACCGACGCGTGCTATGCAAAAGGGCCGCGAAGTTAGAAATCCTCTCTATATCTTTGATAGGGAAACATGTCGTCGGGCAGTCTGTCCTCTGATGCCGAGTCGTACTCTTCGGATTCATAATGCGAAGACTCGTAGTCAGATATGTCCGATGTGGACAAACAAGTGGGCGAGTCGGCTCCACAATCAGTAGAATAGCCAGTTTTCTCACGCGACCAAGATGACTCGGCCGAGCATTTCGTCACCTCGCTCACTTTCGATGACGAATGGCGCTCCGAACCGCCCCTCGCACTGACATGTTGCGCAGTTGGTATCACCTCCGCCACACCAGTCGTTCCGAGTGCCATCGGATACTTCGAGGCTCTGCCTTTCTCGTGGGCGCTCCACTTGCTGACTGGCTCATACTCGAAGCCCAAGTTCAATTGTGCCCTGACCTCTTTCGGGTCGCCGCGACGCAGCAACTCGATGTTTTTCCTGACTGCACGGGCCTTGGTCTCTCCAGCATGTTCCTCATAGCCTGGGAGGTTATCCTGCAGCAACTGGAAGAGCCACTCGCCGGCGACATCTGCGTATTTGAAACTTCCCTCGCGCACGCAGATCGCGAAGTGGAGCCCCTCTGGCGAGAGAGGTGGGAGAGTTTCCAAAAAGAATAAGTGAGAGACAGCTTCAGTCATCTCAATAACCTCAAACGTTTCCTGTTTTACTGGAGATTTGTAAGGCTCTTTGGGGTCATTCGGGACTTTTAAAGGCGGCAACCTTTTCCGAAGTTTTCGAGCGCGTATGGGAGATTGCGCATTGTTCGAGATGGGAGACTCATCAAATCCTGGGTCTTTCGGGTTGAGACAGGAAGATGAGGTGGTATTCTGAATATGACGTGACATGATTCTATCAGATTTGGTGAGAGAAGATGAATCGTTCGGAGGGAAGCAACGGGCAGTCGACGCGGGATTGTGGTGGTGGGCGGTGGTTGTGGTTAACAGAGCAGCCCCTTCGGAAGGACATGTCCAAGAATAGTACAACTATAAAGAGGAAAGGCCGTTGTGTCTCGTGTTTACCTAGTATATTTTCTAGTTCATGTTACAATGCCCTGTCCGAAGGCTTTGACCCGGACATCTAAAGCCGTTCAAATGCTGTTTTTTCATTGAGTTGCCGTCTCTTTGTGTGTCTCAGCCACGAACAGACAAAGGCCATAGCGGCAGGTTGTAAAGTAGGGGCTGAAGGGCCGGGACAAAATATTCGCATCTATGTATAGAAGAGAAGAAAGAAGATAGCATTCAACTACAGCAGCAACACTTGTAATGGCCGAACAATGAAGCCGCAACGGAGACACTGGATCTCTGAGCCCAGAGAGGCCAACTTCTGCACCCGATGGGTGGCTCCCAGTAGGCAAAATGGGACGTCGGAAAAGGCCTATCAAGAACCCACCACCGACTCTGCTGAGGCCACAAGGCCCCGCAACAGCAAATAGCATGACCTTTGAAAATAAAATGATCAGGTGTAGATGCTCTTTGTGTCATGTGGCAGCGTTCAGGTTGAGCTATCTTCCACAAGTGTCCTACCCATCATGCCGGACATACTGGCGCGAGAAAAAAGGAAAAGGAAAAAAGAAGTGACCTGGTGTGAGAGCAAGCTGTACGCACATGACCTCGCCCCAATATCAGCCACAGTGCCCTGGCTGCATGATCTGTCCCATGTTGAGTAGTCATGAAGCCCAGCAGGTTCGTCCACCCGAGAACACGCGACCATCCTCGGCATCTATTCCACAACGCTGTCGCCCGGCTGGGAAAAATCAACCCGTCGTCTCATCATGGACGGGCACCTGCGCCCGGTGTTCAATTTGCAGGCCTTACGAGTCTGCTTATTACGGCTCAAAGCCAGTCACTAACCCGAGGGCAGATCTACATCGGTAGAAGTCAAGCTGGGCACTGAGGATGCACAGGCATGGAAAAAAAACAAAAACCCAAAATTTGCAGCCCGCCGACCACGACGTCGCGATGGGAGATATATGCGACGGAACTCCGACGAACTGTTCCGTCGGTGAGGCAGTCAATATGAAACCTGGTGTGGAATGGCACTCTGTTGCAGGTAACGTTCATCTGATGGTTGATTTCCGAACTATTCCTGATCGACCGCTGATCAGCCCTGGAGCCCTGGGGACAGTCCCATGAGAGCGGGCGTGGCTGAGCGGGCTGGCTGGTAGGACGGTTGGCATGTGTCGCCTTATGGGATGCACGACAGCCAGGCACGCAGGGAAGGGCTGCCGGCACAGCGGCAGAGGACCCCAGATCCTGTGCGGAAATGCGCCAAGACCCAGATAGCGGCGCGGAGTGCCGAAAAGAAGAAGACTGTCATATGATTGGGCGCCAGGTCTAGGAGGGGGAGGGTAGGGGGCTTTTTCCTTTCTGCCTTTTTTTTTCAGCCCACTGGTCGACTGCGGTCCAGAACTCTGTCTGGGGGCGGGCCAGTGAGCCGCAAACTTCAAACTTTATATTTGCAGCGGCATAGACGGGAGTGGCGATGTCGATCTTGTCTGACACAAGTGCACAAGTGCGACACAGACATACAGCAGCCGTCCTGCCGTTGGGAGCCGGGAGACATTGGCGCTGCGCTGGCAGGCTGGCAGGGCGGCAGGTAATCTATCAGTTGTGATGGGGTGATAAGGCGTGACAAGACAACCCATACAGCCACAACAGTAGACGGCATACATTTGTGGGTTTTTCTAGAATATTGTGAATGCTACTGACCCAACTGTGTGCTGTGTTTGCTGTCCCACACGCCCCCACATGTGCAGGTGGTGTGCAGTGGGAGAAGCAAGACCAAGGCCGATGTCCCTTGGCCTGCGGCTTGCGATGCTGCCGCCGCACGTTGTCCAGAGACAAAAGCCCCAATCGGGGATTTGGCACCACGCGGCTCGCTTTTAGGCTGCTGGGTGGCGGACTTCAAAAGTTTGGTCGACGCATGTCAGATGGAGCCAGGATGGGGCGGAAGGGCTGCAGAAGCCTACCCGGCTTTTGGGGAGCAGTGGGAGATGCCCATCGTGATAGTACAGTAGCCACTGTGAGCCGCATCTCGAGTGTCAGTCGGAATATTGTGAATGAGATCCGGGACAATGGCGTGGGAGCCGTGCGAGTGTTTCTGCAGGCTGCTCATGTGTGTGCGCTTGTATCTCATGGATGCCGGCTCAATGAGGGCACGAGGGCGAGGGGTACTGGGTGTGAGCGAGGATGAGGGTGAGAATGCGCATTGAAGATCGGGAATTTTGACCCGGTGGGTGGGACCGTGGGGAGACAGCTGCAGAGACTTTAGCCGCTATTTTCCCGGACCTGTAGACCAGCCTGCCAGGGCGGCATGGCGGCTTGGAGGGGCATGGCAGGCTTGTCAGTGTCTGAAGTGCTGAAGATCCGACGGCTGTCTCCGACAAGGTACCAGACCGGCTCAGTCAGTCTGCACATGTGTACGGAGTACTTACAGCAACAAGGTGATGGGCCAGTGGGATTGGGGCCGTCTGGACCGCTGCTTTTCCTCTAGTGCCCACTGCCCACTCGATCGACCCCTGCGATACATCGGCTGACCCTGGCAGCTTCTGCTTCCTTGGTCGTTTCTCGGTGATTTTAATCTTTGCTTGTTGCGTATTGCATGGCCGACTTTCTCTCTGCCAGGGCTCGACCAGCGGGCATCCCGGGCTCACAGATGATGCAGCTTGTCCACAGATTCAAAACAATTGTCAATTGCGCATGGCGCATGTATAGCAATATAGAGCCTGAACCGGATTGGAGGAACTCAATCTCTGACATGTTTTTCCATGAATTCTGCCGGTGCAGACTATCGGTCCCGAGTGGACGAACCATAGTAACGGTGGACGGGAAGCCCGCCTCCGTATGTGTTTGGAATATCTGGGACCGAGCAGTCATTCAGTCAGACGCGTATATTCAGTACCAGCGACGGGGCAGGCAGGCTGGACAATATTCCGAAGAGTGGCATGTCCACACTCTACCAAGGTTATTAGTGTAATGAGTATCGATGTACATGTGATCTGCGTTTAGATTGCGCGTTGACAAGCAGAACCAGGCCCTGCTGCATCTTGGTTGCAACGGACACGCGGTAACAGTCCCCAGTCCTCCCAGCAGGCAAAGCCTGACTGAGAAGGGTCAAGCGTAGCATTTTCAACTTACAGCATCGGGCCAATGACATGCGACCCAGTGCAGCCAGCATCCCCCACCCACCCCTGACGGGCCTATGGGAAGACGGAGCGAGAAAGCCAAGCCGACTCTTGGGCTCTGGCTGCCCCGGTCCCACGGGCTGGCGGGCCGTAGGGTGGTGGGGCTAAAGGGCTGTGGTGGCCCCTGAAACCACATGTCGGGCCCGTCAAACCGTCGTCCTATGTTGCCCTTCTCGCAGCCGGCACGACGGCATCGTGGGATGTAGTTCCCGGGCCAGAGAGTGTTCTGCAAGATGGGATGGGACCAGTCATGCTTGGGAATGTAGCTTTTGATAGTGGCAGTGGCCGTCTGTTTCCCTGCGGATCCGCGTGCCGGGTCGCAGTCTATATCAGGAGAAACTTGTGAGGCCCTTATCCGACATGTCGTCGTCGGTCCTCTGGCCCCCTCCAGATCGGTGATGTGATCTTGGATAAGATGCAGGCCGCATCATGACAGGTCCCACTCCTGATGCTGTTGGAACGCTTAAATAGAGGCGATGCCCTCCTTGCCGTGGGATCATCGTCAGCTGGTGAAGGTTGATGGTCTTTTACCCCCACGTCGAGACATCCCACCTTGTCGAAGCCAACAAGCACGAGCAAACCCTTGGAGCGCCGGGCCCTGGCTGAACAGGGAAAGAGTTCCCATCGCACAGCATTTCTTGTCTCGTCTGTCTTGTCACCTTGGGCCGGTCTATCATTGACCATTCAGCTCAGCTTTCAACTCAGGGGAACATCATTCACCCCCTATGATCAACACCAGCAAGGACCCCAACAGCACACCACGGCCTTGGTTCCAAGCGCCGTCATCACAACTCGGAAGCATCACGCACGCAACGACCACGACTGGCCCGATTAGGAAATCCACGAGACTCCGGCGGCCCAGCTCCGAAGCGTCTAACCTGGCCCGACCACGGAGACAGGAACAGAAGTCTCGGCACTTTACGCAGGACGCGGACCACTGGCGCCAATCTCCCATGCCTTGTGGCCTCGGTCCCCGTATTGCAGCAACATCCTGGCACTCACAAGCACTCCACCGGGATCGAGTTGCCAATTCTGGCAGCCCCGTGGAGTGACAAAGTCACGAGGATAGCGGACCGGACCCAGGAACAACCCCGGATTCTCTACCCCGCGTTATCTCTGCTGCTGGTCAAGTAGTATTACAGTATTACTGTACTATTGTTTCAGGGACGGAAGAGGCCTTGTCGTCGCAGGAGGACGGTACCAAAGAAACAGGGGCCCAAGCCCAGAAGCAAAGGAGGAAGAAGCAGAAACAGAAGCAGATCTGTTTCCGGGAGCAAAGGGCCAAGACAGTATTTCGGGCCTGAGGTGAGGAATTCTGAAGTAAAGGAGTTCTTCTGGCCCGCTTGTGATCTCTGTGCTGAAGCACTCAGAGAAGCAAGTCTGAGAGCGGCCCCGGGTGGATCAAACAGGAGGGGAAGGAATTATATCTCGGGGAGGTGTGGAGCACCATCCCTCGGCAGGGAGCAAAAGCAGCAAGCAGTAAGCGAGCATCAACGGCTGGCTTGGGTGTCTGCAGCGAACCTCAGGCGACGCAACGTAGCGAGCCCCGGAGGACTGGTCAAGCTACTGACTGCTGGTGGACTGATCCGAGTGACGGATGAGACAGGCTGCAAGCAGGAACAGCAAAGCAGCAAGCCACACAAGTCCAGTCCAGCAGGTCCAGGTCCGGCTCCAGCTCCAAGTCCAACTCCAACTACGGCCTCCCAGCTCCGTCCGGCCCCATCTGCACGCCAGCCCCGTCCCCAGCTTTGCTTATTAGGTTCCTGGTTTCCCCAAAAATAATTCCCCGACTGCTATTCCACGATGCATGTCACTCATCTTGCTGCACAGGCAGCCGACACAGCTGGAGGTGCTTGCTCAGGCCCGAGTCCCAGCACAGCAGCAGCCGCAGCAGCAGCAGCATCAATTTCCGGCACAACAGGTCAGGCAACACATGCAGCAGCACATGCACTCTCTGCTGGCCTCAGCTCGTCGTCGTCGTCGTCAAGTCCCTCTCCAGGCGGCCGAACAGCGCGCATCACCACAACCGTGAGGATATCCGGGCCCAGGCCAAGGGCTCCCATTCGCAGGAGCAGCCGCAGTAGTGGCAATATTACCACTGTCTTCAGCACAAAAAACCTGACGGCTGCCGTCAAGATGGTCGCTGCCAAGACCGCCCCCTCGGAAGCCGGACCAAAACCCGCACTCTCCGTCTCGTCAAACGCCCCCTCAGCATCCAGCACGCCTCCTCCCGGGACAAACCACCACAAGTCGCACTCGCAGCACCGCATTTCAAAGCCCTCAGGCAGCATCGGCAGCAGGAAGGCCTTTGCGAGAGTCGCCACCATGGAGCCCCCCGTGCAGTCCTTCTACGGCGCTGAGCCCATCCCCCTGCCCAACCGCTTTGCCAACATCAAGCGCAGGCTTATCCAGGGCCGGGAGCAGGCCATCGAGGCCTCGTGGCGCCGTCTCCTGGCCGCCCTGCGCGACGAGATCGCCCACATCCAGTCGCGCGGCAAAGACCTGATCCCCATCATCGACTTTGCCGACATCGACGATGCCGCCTCCGTCACTTCGTTCGAGCGCGACCTCAAGCGTTATGGCGTCGCCGTCATCAGGGGCGTCGTCAGCGAGACGCAGACCGAGAACTGGATCCAGCAGACCAGGGACTACATCACCCACAACAGGGACCACATCAAGCCCACCATCCCCCAGGATCCCACCTGCTTCGACCTCTTCTGGACCCCGGCACAGTGCGCCATCCGTGCCCACCCGTCCGTCCTGCGCGTGCAGCAGTGGGCCATGACCTTCTGGGAGACAAAGGGCATCGATGCCGACGTCTCGCGGATAGCCACCCGCTTCCCCATCTCCTACGCCGACCGTCTCCGGATCCACGATGGCACCATCTTGGGCTCCAACGCCACCGTGCCCCAGGTCAACGGCAACTCAGCCGCCGACAGCCTGACTGCCAGCGCCGCCTCGACCCTCATCGCACAGGTCGACAACGGCAGCCTCGAGAGGTGGGAACCGGATGGCTATGGCCGAGGTGGCGCTTACGACGCCGTATTCCGCGGCGAGTGGGAGTCCCTCGACTCTTGGGACCCTTCTGGACGCATCAACGTCACCCAGGACTTGTACAACGGTGCTGGCGTGTGTTCCATCTTCCGCATGTTCCAGGGCATCCTCGCTCTTACCTCTGGCGAGCCCGCCAGCATCAAAGTCCTGCCCTCTCCAAAGCTCGTCATGGCCTACCTGCTGCTCAGGCCCTTCTTCAGCGCCAAGACGAAACCACCCACCACCGGCAACGACGAGGAGGGCTCCTCGCCTGAGGTTATCGCCGAGTGGGATGCCTTCCTGGACGCAGACAACTGGACTCTTGACACCGAGCAGACCACAATCATCCACGGTGCGGTTCCAGGTCACGCCCAGCGCATCACTGAACTCTGGCACCCACACCTCCGTCTCCGCCGGTCCCTCGTCGAGATCCCCACGCTGCAGGCTGGCGACTACGTCATCTGGCACTGCGACGAGGCATACAGCATCATGACCACCGCAGAGTCGAAACCAGGCACTCCCGGGCCCGAAACACCAGCCCCGTCGATGCTGGTGTACACACCCGCCTGTCCGCTGACCCAGACCAACGCGCTCTTCCTCGCAAGACAGCGCAAGGCCTTCTTGCTGGGACAGCCGGGGCCCGACTTCGACACCGCAGGCGGCGGCGCGGTGGGCAGCGAGGCGCCGCACGAGGGACGTCCAGGAAAAGAAGAGATCGCCGCTGTCGGCGGGGACCGCGGGCTGAGGGCTATGGGCCTCGCACCATGGGAGCTGTCCAGCGACGGGTCCAAGGTCATGACCCGGCCCGGCACGCGGGCCGTGACCCCGGAGCCGTCCGAGGCCGCCCCAGGAGGGGGAGGAGGAAAAGGGGAGGCGGACAAGATGGAGCTCGACAGCAGCGCCAGCGCGGGCGCCATCGCCGAGAAGAAGCGCAGCACCGAGGGCGAGGCCGAAGTGGTCCGGCTGGCGAACATCATCCTGTTCCCGGACCGCTACGACTTCTACATCCCCACCGAGAAGGCCGGCGGGGCCAAGGACAGGATTAATGGCAAGGCGCAGGCAGAGCAAATGGCGGCCACGCGGCAACTCATTTCGAGGATACTAAGGTGAGAGAGGCGGGAGGCGAACGGAGAGCGAGCAAGTAATAGAGGATGGGCCCCGAGATGGCTAGATGGGTTCAACCCAACTTGTCTAAATCTCCATGGGAAGGCCATATGGCGGTCTCGCATGCATATTAGACGGCAGACCCGCCAGCCTGGACAACTGTCCGGTGCCGCTAGAGAAGGTCGGCAGGACGACGGTCCCCTGCTGAGTCCTACGCCAGGATAATGGTACGAGACGCAAAGGATAGAGGTGGCCGTGAGCAAGGGAGAGCGTATCCCGCTGTGACTCGTGACGGGATCACATCACGGGTGAAGTACGGGTGAGGGCGGGCGACACAACCCCCTTCTGCATTGGGAGGACTTTGGGGTTTGATGGCGTTTTCACGGCCTAGGGGTACTACTTACTACGGGACATGGGTACAACGCGTGTTCTCCTGTCGATAACATCTATCCAGGGAGCACTGCGCGCGAGAGTATTGTTATTGCATGGCGATCCGCCTCAATGAGTAAAAGCTCAATGATCAGTGTTGCTCGAGTTTTATATTTGCATCGTGTTTATAACCGTTGAGCTCCGGCGAAAAAGACAGGGTCCATTGCCAGCTCCCAACCATAGAGACATTGCCCAATTGGTACTACTTTGGTCCCACTGATGGCCATGACGAAAGTTAAGAGACAACATTCTTTTCAGGCAAAGGTTTCGAGGACGGAATGTCATGTGAAGTGTAGTAGGCCAAGTAGAGCATTGTTGTGGCTGCTGGACAGCGCACGTCCAAGTCGAGGATGCTCATGTGCAGGTAGATGCACAAATATGAAGAACCTGAAGAGCCCCCATAGCCGGGATGAAGTGCTGGGGAGTGGCTCGAGCTACTTATAAGCTTACCATCTGCTCGGAAGCATATCGACATCGATCTCTGGACGGGCGTGGGGGTCAGATAGGAGCGAAAGCGAGTCCATCCGCGACCCTTTGGGCAGTATCAGACAGAGTAGAAGCCAATGACACCCATGAGCTTGTTTTTCCGAGAGTCCTCGAATCCGGAAGTCTATCATTCGTCCGTGGAAGGCCCCCTTCCTGCTCACAGTTGCCTGCGGTCTATCATCAGGTCGCAATCGGGAGCTAACCGCCTCGACATCCGGGGAAAATAACCTGTGTGGTCTAGGTTGTGGGCCAAAAAAGCGCCGGCGCATGCGTAGTTAGATCTACTGCATGTCAGAAGGATCTTATGCTGAAGCCTAGAATACCCGCCCCGGACGTCGATGTTAACGCTCGCGGGGCTTTTTCACTCTCACAGCAGATAAGCCGAACCAGTGGCAGCATGTACCCGGAAGCCGACAACCCGCGCTGGGCCCAGCCACCCGTCTCACTCATTGGCCGCTATTTCGGGCTTCTCTGTTTGGCGTTTGGCACTACCGACTGCAGCCTCTGTGATGCAACGCTGCTCAGCCTCCCACCGTGGATGGACCAAGCCATCGGGACTCTCTTTTAAAAAGCACAGAAGAGAATGTGCAACATGTGCGGGAGAAAGCGAGAACACATATCTGTTCGAGAGCAGATGCACGTTTTTCTTGTTTCCATCCCAGCGTATCTTGAACCTCGTCCTTCTAGATGAAGCAATCAATGATCGAGACGTGAATCATGCCTCCACGCCACGAGTCTTTCTTCGAGTACGGGCTCACCCGTCCGTATCCGTTCCGATGGTTCACATGGGCTGCAGTTATAGGGTGCATATGTGCGACCGTTTTGTTCACAGTAGTCAACATCGGCACCAGTGGATATACCCTCGAGTAAGGATGCTTAGATGAGACGTCTCATTTCCGAGTTATTTGTCGCTAACAATCCAAAAGGGCCGTATACACTACGAATCCTAACGGTACTGCCGGTACTGCCGAGCACAAACTCTGGTTCCAAAAGGCGCCATTCTCATGGCTGAGCAACCTTGAAGCGTCGTGCCAGTCTCAGGCACTGATGTTGGGCTCAACCTATATGACGACGCACATGGGCTTCTCATACACCTTGATCTCCCTTTCTCACCAAGACGAGAGCAACAAGACCATCCAAGTTCCAGGCGCACCGTACCTCAACAGCACCCTGCAGGATTGCGAGCTGGGGACGCTTCAGGTTTATCCTGCCAGGAAGGACATGTCCCTGAGGTCTGCTAACTCATGGACGTGGGGCGACACACATGCTGCAGTAAGTAGCCTGACTCCGCCGGCGATTGTGCCTCGAGATATTATCGCGACTGACGGAAATTCTCTAGGCCAACGTGTCTTGTGTCATACCTGGTCCTGCCTCACTGGTGAAAGCTTCATTCCAGGTCCAATTTCAACCGTCCTCCGGCATTGTCAGGAACTTCCTAAGTCTTGATAATCGCACTGATTCTAGCCAGTGGTGGGGGTCCACGATATTGTAAGCATATTATCCAAGGAATAAAGCAGTGTCTTCTTTAGAGCTAACATTCGCGATGTAGAGATCGTACGTGGTATTCGCTCACAGAGTTTCTGGGCACAGAGTATGTACCGGAAACCGATGATCAGGCAGCCGTACGATACGACAGCGGGGATTTCAGTACGTTACTTCTCCTGATTTTCTTTTGCCGAGGACACCAAGCACTGACTAACCGTGACACTTCAGCCTTGTACCACAACAGCACAAGTGCTCAGAATGTCAGCTCCGGGGACTTCTTCTACGCCACCGGAAAGTTCTACGCCGAAGACTCCTTGATCTACATGGTAGTCAACGAGAACAATTGGGACCTGATTCCACTGTCTCAAATGAACGACACGGGTCTTGCCTCCGCGATCGATGGTTTCGCAAAGGCCTTTTACTCGTCAATCCTGCTGGACCTTGGCAGCCCCAGCCCGCTGACAGATAGTGACTCCATCACTTATCTGCTATCACAAAGAAACGTTTCCGTCCTTGGAGTCCGGAGCCGAGACGCTGTGGATACCTTCAAAGATGAGATGGCACCTCTGAACTCAACAGCGGCGCAGCTGTCACTGCAATATGTGTGCTCCGTCCCGAAGCAAAAGGAAAGGTTTTCGATGGTAGTGTCCATTATCATCGCAGATCTGGTGTTATTGTCAGCATTCTGGTCGTTCTTCAACTGGGCGGCCACAAGGTGGCTCAGTGCGCAGACCCCGAATTGGAATCATTGTCCTGGGTGTGAGAGGCCTGCCGACAGCTGGAAGTTTGCGGGCGTGACGACTCCAAGGACGGACGACGAATCTGTGCAGCTTGTGCTGCAAAAGCCGAATGATGGTAGGATGGACAACTGGTGACCATGGCTAAACCTGCGGAGCACCTTGATCAAATAATATTCAGATTTTTCATAATGCACTTGTGTCAAAGTAAGAAACCGTATCTGAAAACGGCCACTCAAGTTCATTTCAAAAACAAGTTGAAGGAGGGACTTCAGCGATTGGGCTGTGGTGAGATGGGAGTTGGAAACAACCTACAATCCAGTGCATTAGCGTATGTATGTTTGAGTTCAAGTAGATTATGTGCATCGAATTTCTACGGACTTTGTGAGCATTCCGCTTTGGAAGATTCGCAGCTTCGTGCGGCGTGACCGGTCCTTTCAAAAATACAGTACCTTTGTACGACTCGTGATGCCGGGCAGCGCACTTGGCACACCCCGAAATAGCCTCATGATTCTGTACGGTATAATCTATTTCCCTTGAATTAGCTGACTCGCACCGTGGATATGGACGGCCTTACAAGAGCAAACAACAAACATCTGTTCGTCCGAACATTTCGCTGCTTTCTTTTTTGGAATTTGAGCACAACTCGACGGTGCTCCAGAGCTCTCGAGGACGGTTGTTTATCTGTCTCATTTGACAGCACAGCATCAAACTTTGGCATGGGTGGAACGGGGCACACAACTCCAGACCAGAGTGACAAGCACAGTCACAGACATTGACACCATCAGGGTCAAACATCTCAGTGAGTGCACACAATACCCCCTTTCACCTGCCACCAGTACTTAGCCAGGTTGCGTGCGGATGCGGTGGTCAACATGGAATTGTTGGATATGGCCAAGGCCATGAACACAGCATCCTATTTTCTACCAACTAGTGGATTTTGTCCTCACGTAAACAAAAGGCTGACCCGTGATCAGGCAGTCAGTCCACCCAATGTCGACGTTTCTCTTGTCTCTCTTGTCCGGTCTGTTGGTTGTGTCAGCACAACTGACAGGCACTGGAGTTTCTGTTCTGCTAAACGACATCAACTACTTCATCTCTCCATTCACCTCGGAAACCATCTCAGCGGCATCCTCTGATTTGTCCTCCGTAAACACCATTTACGGATTTGCACCAGTCACAGTCGTGCAGGATGCGATCGATGAGGCGTCACTGCCGGAGCTTTTTGCGAACTGGACGTCTGCCGATGACGTTTTCCAAGACGGGTTCTCCAACATCATCTTTCTCGGCGGCCAAGCAGAAGCGTTAACTACTAGCACAGGAGGGGTGGGTGGTGGTACATCTCTAATACTACAGCTTAACTCACCAAATGTTCCTTCTGGTCCGTACTTTTTGGAGACGGCGACTGGCGCTCTCCATCAAGCCTATCGGCTATACGATGACTTCTCAGGAGCCTTTACGGAATCACTGCTACAAACTCCGGATAAAACATTCCAGCCCCTCTCAGCCCATATAGCTTCGTCGGCTACCGCCACAATAGGTGTTCCTTCAAGATTGTACTACACCAGAACGGCTGAGAAGCCCCTAGCTGGGGTGCGCATCGGCGTTAAAGACGTATATCAGCTAGCCGGCGTAAAGTCTTCGTTCGGAAGCCGTGCATGGTACAACCTCTATCCACAAAGCAACACAACCGGCACGGCAGTCCAGCGTCTCATGGACGCGGGCGCTCAAATTTTTGGGTTACAAAAAGCCAGCCAGTTCGCAAACGGAGAGAGGGCGACGGCGGACTGGGTGGACTACCACTCGCCGTTCAACCCCCGCGGAGACGGCTACCAGGACTCGTCTTCTTCGTCCGCCGGGGCAGGGTCGAGCATTGCCAGCTACGAGTGGCTGGACCTGGCCCTGGGCACCGACACCGGCGGGAGCATTCGGGATCCTGCGGGCGTGTCAGGGGTCTTTGGGAACAGGCCTTCGCATGGGCTTGTGCCTTTGGACCATGTTATGCCACTGTCGACAAGACTCGATACAGCCGGATTCGTAACCAGGGACCCGTATCTTTGGGACGAAGCTCAGAAGGTGCTATATGGGAACAATTACACTTCTTTTGTCGGAAATGAAGCCGCAAAGTACCCCACGAAGATATTTACGATGGAGTTTTACGACGCAAATTCGAGCGCTGGCGACGCAATTCTGGTGGACTTTGCCGAGAAGCTGGCCGGCTTCGTCGGAGGCACTGTTACAGCCCTGGATCTTGAGGCGGCGTGGGACGAATCTGTTCCGTCTGAAGCCGGAGGACAAGGTGTGATGGAGTTCATGAACCTCACGTACCCAACTCTGATCGGGAAGGAGCAAGCAGAACTCGTGCGAGACCCTTTCTATGCAGACTACGCCGGTAAGCAATTATGATCTTGCTTCGCCAGTTCCCGGAAGCCTTTCAGAGACATGGAAGACTGACTTATATTTATCGCATAGCCGTTCATGACAACCGCTTTCCATTCGTTGACCCAGTGCCCCTTTCCCGGTGGGATTGGGCCGACAATCAGGGTGCTGACGCACTAGGTCAGGCCGTCGCGAGCAAGTCTGTCTTCAAGGAGTGGTTCAACTCCAGGATCCTCCCAGCGTCGAACGACTCTGCGCAATGCTCTTCGGCCATTTTACTGTACCCCCGTACCTGGGGGTCTCGGACCACTCGAGACCAGTACATAACCGGGCCCTCTTCTGCCTCCGGGCTCGGCACAAGCAGACTCAGTCCGTTCAGCGAAGCGCCCGACAGCATTTTTACCGTGGGGGAGGTCAGCGAGTGGAGTGATATCACACAGCATGAGGAGTGGTTCCCTGTCTCAGTTGATGTGATGGCTGCCCGGGGTTGTGATGGTCTTCTGGTCAAGCTAGCTCAAGATCTGGTAAAGGACGGGATCTTGACCCTGCCCAAGGTTGGCTCCTCGATCAAGGGCAGTGAGGCCATGTTTAAGAGGGCGACTGGGGCTGAACCGAGGCGACGCAGGAAGGTGTCAAAGGTGGCATCTGTGGACTGGAAGCATCGTCTGTTGGCACTGGGGTCTAACTAGCTTTATCTCTACCACAGTAAATGTTGCCTGAATCTCTTGCGCCTGACCGGGTTCATACTGCTACACCGTTATTGCAAAGGCCCAGCTACCTGCTGGAAAAGGTATGATTGGTCTTAAGGAAGGAGTCGACCCCCTCGTTCATGCTGTAGCTATTTTCAGCCATGAATCACTTCGCATCCATAACAAACAAATAGAGACCAGAAAGCTATGTATAAGAAATAACTGGTGTGTGTGTGCCTGTGGATTACTCATTTTTATAGTCGAGGGTGTTATGCTCTATTGTACCAACAGGTTATGTATATTTTTCCAGAGTATAACTTAGTCCTTCGAAATTGTTTTGCAACCCGCCTCAGCGGCACTTTCACGCAGCCCCCTATTAGTTTTGATGTCCGAGCTTGACTATCATGTTGGGATGACGCTCACTGAAGGCTTTGAGTCTGAGTAGACTCGTACGACTGGGGTCCCGGTCTTGAAGAAAGGTCCCTGGCTCAACACTGTTTTCCCAGCCCCAACGAGTGTGACAAACATCTCCTGACAACAATACAGGCCCTCCTGAAGTACGAGCAACAAAGGCGACATGTCCCTGGGTATGCCCTGGACTGTGGATGGCGAAGTAGGTCCCGTCTCCGAAAACATCGATGACACCTTCAAACTTGCCATCTGCGTCTTTTCGAATCACCAACTCTTGTAGCGGCGGCCGTTCGTGCAACAGGCGGTCGTTCGTTCCTTGCACGAAAAAATTCATGGCCAGCGATGACTCTGTCTCCCGCGGTCCAACATAGATTGGAACGTCCTTCGGAACGTCTGGAAGACCAGAGACGTGATCGAGATGCATATGAGTCAAGAATACGCCCTTCAGTGGAGTGGCTTCATCGTTGATGACTTCTGCCGTGGACTTCTCGGGCCGCATGTTCTTGATGCCGGCGTAGTTCCGCAAGACCCAGCCGACGCCCACGCTAGTCGGATCTTCCACGAAGCTGCGAGCGACGCCGGAGTCAACGAGGAAGAGTCCCTCGGTAGGATGCCGTATAACATGCACAAAGACCTTGATCGTCTCCTTTCTGTCTTTGAGGCCTGCTTGAACAGCTTTTGGGTCGTTTAAATTCAACAACCCGGATAAATCGGCCTCCCAATCAGCACCGATTGTTTTGACCTCAATCGGCCCCGGTTGGTCTACAAGAGATTCCATACGCCCAGCAGTAACTGGTTGCCCAATTTTTGCCGGGGTTGTCGGATGAGTGGTGGCTTTGAATGCGAATGGGCTCATGGCTGCTGCTGCCTAGATTGATCCGTCGACAGGGTCGTGTAGCTTGGGATAACTTATTCGTCAGCTCACCAAAGTCGTCACTTGTGCAGCTCAAGAGCTCTGCGTGTGAGCTTACCTGTAAGACCGTTGCGCGGAAAGTGATTCACGGTTGGAATTATTGCAACACGAGCGTGAGATTTGCCGACTGTGAATTTACCTAGGTAGGCGTTGCGTTTGAAAGGTACAGCTATCGAGTACGGGAGGCGTGCTACGATGCCTTGTTGTCAAAAGGCGCAGAGGTCGTGCCTTTTAAGTGGTTTCGTTCTGAATCCGTATACGTGCTCTTTTGATTGCATGCGAGGCTTCCTGAGTTCGCCCGAGCGACAACGATGAACGCTGAACGCTGAAAGCGCTGGGACAGAGTCAAGTTGGAAGCGAACACATTCTCGCAGAGTTTCCGTAGTCAAATTGACCCATGGCCATTGGGCGCGGGCGAGCTTTGAACCGATTTGGCTCTCTCCGACGTCCACCCGAAGTCCTTAATCCAATCCTCCATACACCTAAAAACTCAGTGACGAGTGATGAAAATCACGCTGTTCAATGATAAAATATGTATATTAGTTAATTATGAGATTAGGAATAAAATTAATAATTCTTTTATATAGAGAGAGAGCACCTTTTCATAGTGAGTTTTAGTTTAAGAGCGCGTCTTCCCGGACAGCAACCCGAACCCTGACTCCGCAGCGCAGTCCGTTCCATGATGCCCCCTGCAACCGTTTCTAAGGCAAGTCGAATTCGACAAGGCCCTAGGGGCTAGCCTAGCAGCTCAAGTTCGTATGCCCTGAAAGAGAGCATTACATTTGTGGCGCACTGCCTGCTAATTTTACTGCGCGACACTGCCCCTTAACTTAACAAAGTTCAGCCCTAAGAATGGGTGGGGCGCAGGGGCGCCCGATCGGATCCAGCAACTGCAGTTGCTTTCACATGCAACCTGCACTGCGCACGCTCTATTTATCACTGGAAGGACAGACGTTGACGCCGTCTCGAAATCGCTGAACTTTACCGCAGCCTCACCTTTGGTCGGCTGAACACTTCGCAAGCTGAGACCAGAATGACTGCACCCGTTTCTATTACCTGGGACTTTGACCATGCAGGCAAAAACCCCTCATCCTCAACTATTATCAACAATGTCCGCGAGATCCTCAAAGACCCCCAGCGACTCAAGGCTGTACAACATGTCGTCCTCCGCGGCGTACCACAAATAAAGCATCTAGAAAGTAGCCTCTTCACAAACAACCTCGCACCACACGAGACAGAAACATTGAAGAGATGGGTTTCCGAGGCTCAGCACCCGGAAAGCCGGCAGGGCGAAAGCGGCTCACCATCAGTGACCCGCGACATCCTCGCTGTGCTCTCGCGTCTCTCCGACCTAAAGACGCTTGAGGTCCACACCTTCGACCGAACCGCCGAGGATGAGGAAGAACAGCTGCATCCCGCGGGCGACCCATTCATGGAGCGCCTTCTGCACCTCATCAGCTCGTCGCCGCTGGGCTTCGGGCGTGTGCTGGAGACGGCCAGGATACTGGTCCCCCGCCCCGATGACGACCCCGAGGATGAGATGGACTACTACGTCTACCCGTCATTCCTCGTGCCCCTGTTGGGCCTGCCGAGTATCCGGTGCATCGAGGCCCACCGCGTTGACGACGGCGGCGAGCCCATCTCGGTGACCCCCGGCGGCACCTGCCAGACGCTGAGGGAGCTGCGCCTGGTCCGGTGCCAACTCACGGAGGAGAGCCTCGGTCTTGTGCTGGCGGCTGCTCCCGAACTCAAGGCCCTCGACTGTGACCTCGTCCTCGACGCAGAGCATGTGAGCGACTGGTATGATCTTGGCAAGGTTCGAGCCTCCTTCGATGGCCTCAAGAGTTCGCTAGAGGACTTGTCCCTCGCGTTGAACCTCTGGTCGTCCACAGCTATCGACTGCGGCGAGAAGGGCCCGTGGGGTATCCGCGGATCGCTGGGGTCGCTCAAGGAATTCGACCGCCTGACGCGGCTGTCTGTGTCGCTGCCCGTCTTGCTCGGGTGGCACGTCGAGGACTCGAGAAAGCTCGCTGACGTTTTGCCGGCGGGCGTCCGGTCTTTGACGATCACAAATGAAATGTTCTTTTGGTGGCACTATGAGTGGGATGGTGTTGATTGGGATAAGAAACGCGGTGAATACGATGTTCCGCGATGGCGATGGATCGAGGAAAAGATTGTGGAGTATTTAGAAGGCCGGCCGGGGAGTCTTGAAGAATTGGTCTTGGACATTTCAACCGCTGGTGAAGAAGAACGAGGTGCGCAGCTCAGAGACACTCTGGTGTCAAAGGGCCAAGACGTAGGGGTCAAAGTAGCTGTCCATTTGAAGTCATCATGAGAGACGAATACACATCATCTAGATCTCTTTCCAATTTTCTTATGAGGTCGTACTTATTGCCGTGATACCATTACCCCGGCGAGCAGTTTACGCAGCCATTTCCGTTCTGGCTCGTGAAATGCACCGAAAAAGTCATTATTAGAACAGAGGGCTTGGTGGATTAAAATGCGCCTTTTGCGTGCCAAACATGATGTCACATCTGTCATATTACCTCACCGATCGGGATGAGGATCCAAGGAGGGCAGTTACGTTTAGACTAAGAAGGGAAGATCTCCGTTGCGTGAAAGGAAAATTAATATTCAAGTTGACTTCTTGTTCCAAGTCTACATCTGTCTTACACCCTACATGCTCAAGGCTATCGCCCCTTAGCATGGGCATCCATCGCCACCACCACAAGCATTACAATCCGAATGGTAATTAAAGGTACACCCAAAGATCCCGAACCCCTTCGCACTACCCAGACAGTTCAAGCACGCTAGCGCAGCCGCCTGGCAGTTCGTGTTCACCCCGGGGATAGAGGCGGGCAGGTCCGGCCTGGACGCAGAGGTCGGCACGTCACAGCCCGAGGCCTCGCTCGGCGCGATCGCCGCGGCCTTGATGGACGCGGCGTTGTCCTCGACCACCCGCCAGAGCACCAGGTTGGCGATGACGGCGTGGCCGCCCGGCTGCGGGTGGAACACGCGCTTGATGTCGTCGGACACAAAGTCTGACACGCCCAGCCCGGAGCGCCCGCGGAAGGCCGGGTCCGCGGCGCTGCCGTCGGGCAGGGAGACCACGAGGGTGTTGTTCTGGGCCTGGGCCTCTGTGATGTATTGCTCGATGGAGCCCTGGAAGGTTTCGTTGACACCGGGGGCGCTGGCGCCCCCTGAAGAGCTGCCGTCTTGTCTGGGTCCGACGGACTCGTGGCTTCTGCTGATGAATGGGGCGAGGTAGCCCATGGGGTTCAGGTCGCGCCGGATGGAGCTGAGGAGGCCCTCTGTCCGTTTGGATGTCGCCGTGAGGAGACCGAGCAGGCTCTTCTTCTCTAGGCTCGGCTCATCAGACATGCGTGCCACCATGGGGTCAGCGGCGAAGAGCGCAGACTCGTCCATGCCTCTGGGGAGCAACATGGACGAGTTGTCGGTGCTGGTCCACTGGAAGAAGAGCAGGCCGTCTCTATCTCCTTGCGGCTCCTTGACACCAGCCTCGCAGAAGCGACCTTGCAGCACGGAGAAATACTGGTCGTACCCCACAAACTCGAAGGAGTCCCCTGCCCTCTTGACGGCGGCTTCGATAGCCGCGTTGGTGGCCGTGGTGAGTTCATTCATCAGAGTTCTCCGCTCCGTCGTCAACATCTGCTTGTTCTGGGTGTTGAACCAGAACGACCAGGTGGTATTGTCACACCCTGTGGTGCTGTTGTCGAAGAAAGTGGCGTAGCCAGTGACATAAATCTTGCGGCCTGTGTTGATCTTGTCTGCCAGACCCGCGTACAACTTGTCCAGATTTCCAGGCAAGGTATCTCTGATTTGGTTGAGGGTCGCCTGCATCTCATCCCCACAGTTCCGGAAGGGATTCCACTGAAATACGCATGCGTTGAGGATGTCGCTGAGGCCAACATCGTTGCCGCCCGCGCTGACGGTGATGAGGTCATATCCTGTGCCCATCTCGGACACTTGGCTGGATAGTATCTCGGGGCTTGTGGCGCCTGAGCAGGACAGGTATTCGAAGGCTGCCGCGGGATCTTGTGGCATGAGGTCGTTGTCTTGGATAAAAGCTGGGTAGGACTGGTCGTAACGAGCGCAGGCGGCGGAGGAGTTGGGATAAGGGCTACCAGACCCAATACCGGCGGAGCTTGAGAGATTATAATGTCAGCGGTGTGGCTCCGTAGACTTGCTTGTAATGCAGCTCAACATACTATGAGTCTCCGATAGCTGCCCACTTCTTCACCCAAGACAAGTCATATGGGTCAGGAGGAGCTGCCCTCGCTGAGTCCCAATTGTTGTCGCAGACGCAAACATCGCTGCTGAAGTAGTCAGAAAAGATTCAAATACAGTATTCAGGGAGGTCCTGGCTAGATTCTCACGCACTTCGAACCACACCATGCTTGTCCCAGACCGTTGCATTGTGACACACAGGGGGAATCTGCAGCGCAACTCAACACGCATTGGCTCTCAACAACTCCTCTGGACAGTGGGTTAGTATGGCATCCAGATGTGCGTATTCATGAGATGGGTGACTTCTTTCAGACTCACTTGTCCTCGTTTGGTACAGCCAGACAGCGATGCGCAGCAGTCCCATCAGCCGGACATGCGTCCAAGGCTGCTGTTGTACACTGGTCAGCGGCAACGAGCGTGGAATTGCCACCATCGGCTTGGGCTATAGCACACCCTGCAAGGGCACCTAGCAGGAAGATCTCGAGCTTCATGTCGAGTAACGAAAGTGGAAAAAAAGAACCAAGTAAAGAGCGAGGAAGCACAACCTATGGTCGGATATGTGCAGAGTGAAGGAGTGGGATGAAGAACTCGAGGGCAATCTTCATATTCTGAACTGCCACGACGAGAGCTTCTCGTGTAGCTATAATATCGAAGTCATTCAGCACCTAGGTACTGTCCAAGAACTAGACCCCTGACTAGACAAGTCTGAATTTGAGGACTAATTATTCCCCAGATTGTTATCAGCCCCAAACCTCGCCCGGACCTCTTCTTAGTGCCCTGCCACAAACCCTATTTAATTGAAGTCAAAACTTTCTATTGCGGGTCCTGAGCCGATAGCATCGCATGGGACTGAAACATCATACCAATGATCGTCAGCCTTACGGGCCCGGGGGGTAGGTAGGCTTTCCTCGGCAGGGCCTAGCTGCTTGGTGAACGTTGAGCCGTCAACCCATCAAGTTGTCCGCGGGCACTAGCAAGTTCATGCGTGTCCCCCGTCCCATTTCCCTGACTCGTAGCTAGCCTGTCGCAGCTCAGTGGATTCTTGTGCTGGGCTCCCTCTAGTGCGCAGTCTGGAATTCCGGCGGGACGGTCCTTAATGGAATCGACATATGCCGTTTGGCAAAGCATGACAACGACGGCGTGCGCGCTGCTACTCAGCCTCAGTTCCCCAAACACTAAAAATAACGTGTTTTAGGGTGCCGAATCTCCCGAACTTTTTATGGATATCAAGCTAAGAAAGCATATCTGTCTTAGTAGAAAACGGCTCTCTCGTTATGTACTGGCGCCAGGGCAAGTTTGCTTCTAAGACGAACAAATTCAGGGTGCCAAGGCCTGACGTAAATTGATTCTCTGCATGCGACGACGTCGTGTAGATTGAAGGCTTAGTTATTTGTCAAAGTATTGTGGGAACGGCTCATCCATCGTTGCCGTGGCACGGTTTGAGAGGATTAGGTACAAGATGTACCACTCTCCCAACACGGTGGAGCATTTCTAAGATGTCCTCGTCCTGATCTCCGGTTCACCTCACCGTGTCGTCCACTGACTCTATCGTTCTGTGTCCGGGGTCACTCTTTAGCCCTCGTGCTATATCCATTCTTTTACCGTTGCTTACTTTGTCGCTCAGACCTCGTTCAAGATGGTGATGTTCAACAAACAGAGCAACTGGAGTCTCAACTTCCACACACTCTTTCTTCTCTTCACCCTCCTTCTCAACGTCGCCGCGCAAGCACCAGTCCTAGGCGTGACCCTCGACACAGCAGCCAGAGACGATGCAGAGCGCATCATCTACTCCACCAAGCTTACCTTCAACGAAGACACCGGCACCCTCTTCAGCGATGCGCAGATCTACGGTCTCGCCCGCCTGGGCTTCGAAGAGATGAGGACAAAGTACGAGGCCGACGGCGTGCGCCAGCATGAGCAGCCCGTCATGATGGCAGCCATGGCCGTCGGCAAGTCTCTGTACATCTCTTCGAACATCAAGGGCGGGCCGTATTTCTATGCCTATACGGATACGAACTTGAAGCCAGAGGTCACGCTCGCACTGGAGAGGTGCACCACCAGTCTGGAGCAGAGCCGGGGTGTTCCAGTGTCGGGCCAGCACCGGACCAAGGCCAGTTGTGCAGAGATTGCCGCGCTGCATGAGGTATGTCTTCGATCCGTTCGATACGGGCCCGTCATACTTTCAACGTCGTGAATCTTTTTCTGACAGTTATCCCTCTTTCTGCTTTAGTATTACTTGGACCCCGATGTCTCAGAAGCAGACAAGAAGACACGCCCTGCCACCCGGATGGCAGCATTTGGACAGCCAGGCGGCGTGGGCAAGATGCAACGTAAGTTCCAAGAAGCCGAGTACTTGGCCAGATCTATTTACAAGAGCTTTTGTTGCTGACATACGACTTTGCCACAATATAGCCCAGGCAGCCTGCGGCGGCCCCGAGAACGTCGTAGATGGCCACATGACCTGGGGCTGCAAGCAGTTCATGTCCGAGGAGCAGGTCAACGTCCCCAGGAAGCCGGCGAGGACGTCTGCGGACATGAACCTGCCGAACCCCTTCCCCGAGTTCACGACCACGCAGGTCAGCTTCGTCTGCCCTGGCCGCTCTGGCAGGAGGTTGGGTGAAGACCCGGCTCCGACTTCAGCCCCGTCTTCGACCCTTGTGGTCACTGCGAGTTCGGCTGCGTCTTCGACCGCGACCGTGGTCCTCAACAGGCATTAGTGGCTAGATTTATTGGCGAATAATGGATGAATCTCGTTGTATATGCTTCATGTTGTCTTTTCCAGGACGCAGATTAGTGATCCAGCGCACCTGACGGGATGATACCGTTGTACCATAGACGAAGTAATACAATTAGCAAGGGTCTTGTATTATCATGAAAACGGATATTGCACAGAGACAAACGGTGTGGGGGGGGGGGGGCATCCAGTCCAGGCTGATATTCTGGCAGTAGCCAATCAGAGCCCTCCATCTCGTGGCTTTGTGTGTGTGTGCAGAGCAGGAACCTTTACACGTAGATTGCTCAAGCTGCCCCCGACACGGACGACAGGAGAAAGATCAGAAGTGTACCGGTAGAGGTAGAAGGCCGCTTTATATTTTGAAACCCAAGATATTGATTGAAGGGATGGTAGCCTCCATTCACTGTGGTTAGCCCCTGATAGGTGAAGAATGGCAGGGTTTGAGGCAACGGCCCTCATTGCTCAGCCACTACATATCGGCAGCTACTAGGCTACCCATTTACATGGGCAGGTTCATTACATGGCAGCACTGTAGGTATTTCTTCAACGTCCTGGGCGCTACTCACCAGCCGACATCCTCGCCAGTCTGGTCCCTCACATCCATGTATCCTTGTCGAACCACTCAAGCCGTATCTCACCCGAAATCGTCATGCGGAAAAAAGCGCGGGGGATCTCAAAATACATGCTCGACCCATCACAGTGCTCGTTGGCATGCCAGTGTCTGCACGCTTTTTCCGTGCCAGCGAGAAAAAAGTTTCCAGGCTCAAGGTACACGTTTCTAGTTTCTCGTGCCTTTAGAATCACGTGCCGTCTCTCACTATGCCACTGGATTGGCGCACGCATGTACTGTTCCGGAGACAGATCCTCGCTGTACCACCTCTTGAACACTCGCTGATACTCATTCATATAGGCATCCCGGGAGGGTTTCTCTCGAAACTTTCGAATATACTGTCCCATGTACTCGTGCATATACTCTTCTATAGAGAGCTTTTTGCCACAACGTTGGACGTGTTCTTGCATGTGATCTTCAATGCTGTGTGCTTTACATAGCCAAGGGGAGCACCACCCCTGCTTCTGGAGTCGGAGGTATCGGCACGTTTGCCAATGCTGGAGCAGCTTGGATGCCCAATCTTCTGTCGACCCGAAAGCAAGAGTGACACCTATGTAAATAGCCTCTCTCTGCATGTTACGAGTTTGCGCGGGTGAGAGGGTATCGTGGACCCTTGAAATTCTCCAGCGACTCCATGGAGCGCCTCTGGTAGTCATAATAAGACTCATTGCATCGTAGGCGTTGAGAGCCAGGTCTGCCAGATCTCTATGCCGCGGCAGTGTCCGATCATCCTGCAAATATTCTTTGAGTTCGTTGGCATTCTTTGTCAATCCAAGTGGTATTGGTGCCACAGCAAATTTATCGAGTATTGCCGGGATACGACGAGGCGACCAGTCTGCTGCAGCTTCCAAGACCGCGTCAAGGATAACGTGGCCGTATGATCTGTCGTAATTGATAACGATGAAGTCATTGCGTGGGTTCAAGAGCCCCAGGAAACCATATAGTCGATCATTTGGTTCTTTGCATTGGTATCCACTTGAGACATAGTCTTCGAGTAGTTTCCCCATTTTGCCCCGACATTCTATGTCGATGATCGCGAGGCGATAGAGCTCATAAAGGGACGGAGACTTTAACTCCTAGGATGGTGGTTTCGTCTGAAGGATTGCCTGCCAGAGGTCCTTGAGACTAATGGAGGACAACCGCGTCAAAATCATGACGCTCCTGGCTAATGCGACTTCCTGGACGATCCAGGCGCGCGCCCAGTATTCATTGCTCCACAGGGCCTTGACAGTGTCGACGATGGCTGGGAATTTCTCGTCGCCCGTCACTTTAATACTTCCACCGTCATCCCTGGGCCACCCAAGGAAATAGCTGACGTGCTGCTCCTCGATTTCTGACAGCCCCAACCAGATAATGACGTCTGTGGCTCCAGCATAGATCACACTCATCCTAGGAATTTGTTGTCTCTTCTCTTCATCGGAGCATTGGTCCAAACAGAAGTAATCTGTCCAGAAATGGTCCTGGAACAAGCATTGCTGCCACACGCACTCGACAAAACGCCACAGATTTTCATGAACACGGTGCTCATGCCACTCGCTCTCACCGGGATCCTTCAAATAGACACTCCTAGTGGTATCTGGATTACCCCAGCGATACGATAGGGCTCGATATCTTTCGCTCTGGCCCTCCTGCTGTAGTTGTTGTGTGTCGTAGGTATGAATGACGCATGCGATGGTATCGTCGACCTTCTCGGGCATCACCCGTATCAGTCGAATGGTCGTCGGGGTGGCGAGCTTTTTATATGTGTATGGCATCGTGAAGAGATGGGGGCCAAGTAGGCTTGTGATGAAGATGGAATTCAGGACATGTGGCACATTTTCAGTTGAGATGTCGAACAGGAACATCCATGAGGCTGTCGCGTGGAACCGAGCTGACGAGGTGAGCTTTTCCAATTGCTCTCTTTAGGCAAGCTGGCGCGACAGATTAGATCAGGGCGCTGCCGCCTACCTGTTTACTTGAGCTAACCTCCTGCCAGGCCGCTTGTCAGGCAATGATTAGACATCGGCACTGCAGTGTAACCCCTGCCCAGGCTATGTGCTGGGCATGGTGTCTAGACCCTGGCCTTCCATTCCCGGTGATCGGCGAGCAGCTGAGATGGAGCTGAGCTAAACTGCTACCCCACATCTACCCTGCACAAACTGTCAGCCAGAATCTTCTTCAGGTTTAACCCCTCTCTTGTTTATTGTGCCGTTTCCCAGCCTTTGTCGTCACTCGTCCCCCGGCAATCCGGTTCGTCCGGTTCGCCCGGTCCATGTGAGTTATGGAGCAGCTCGAGGAACAGGAACCACGGCCCTTTCCACTATGACGTGACAGTGACCTGGGGACCCCTGCCCGTGCCCGGTGTGGATGTGCGGAGGACGATCGATTCACTCGAGTTAATTCACGCTTTGCCTCAGCACGGTTTGGAGTGAAGCTACGTCGGGGCCAAGACCTGCAATCCATCGAAGCCACCATACGATTCCGGCCGTAACCCCAGCTCCCGTGCTTCTTGACTGGTTGCCTCGAGCTACTATTCACTCTCAACAACTCTGCGTGACTTAGCCTGCCTTGTTTATCGTTCGTCCTACCCCTCATGTCTTACGCCGGTGCAACTTCCGCCGGACAGAAATATCTGCACTTGCCTCCTGCTTTGTTTTCTCTGCAGGGCGTGGCCGATTTTTGACTCTCGATCAGCACGTACCTGAGGGAAACATACGCACAGATCAAGACCATGACGGCAGCGACTCTCCTCGTCAAGAGGTTGCTCCTCCTGCTCAGCACAGCAGCGGTAGCCGTGGTCGCCGATATATACGACACTCGATTCGACGGCGTGACCTGGGACAATGACAATTGGATTCTCAAGACGACCACACTCGACCAGGGACACTATCAATCGCGCATGTCCCTCGCCAATGGCTACCTGGGGATCAACCTCGCCGCCGTCGGACCGTTTTTCGAGGTTGACACACCGGTGAACGGGGACGCCATCAACGGCTGGCCACTTTTTGGTCAGAGACAGACATTTGCAACCATCAGTGGCTTCTGGGACCTGCAGCCCACCACCAACGGCACCAACTTTGAGTGGCTGCAAGAGTACGGCGGCGAGAGCGTCATCAGCGGCGTTCCTCACTGGGCTGGCTTGACCGTCAATGTTGGAGGACAAACACTCAATGCATCTGTAGATGCTGCTCAGATCTCCGACTTCACCTCGGCAGTGGACTTCAAGGCTGGTGTCATGACCTGGAACTACACCTGGACACCTGAGAACGGCACTTCCCTGGGCATCGGATACACAGTCTTCGTTCACAAGCTCAACGTTAACCAGGCCGCCGTGCAGCTGACCATTGCCGCAGACTCTGACCTCAATGTCACTGTGGCCGATGTCATCGATGGTGACGCTGCTGTACGAACGGATTTCGAGGACAAAGGCTCAGAAAACAGCACGATCTGGACAGCTGTTCGACCCAACGGCATCAACAACGTAACAGCGTACATCTACTCAACACTCTCAGGAGACGGCATCTCAACGACACAGCCCATCACAGACAGCCCGGACATTGGACGAAACCAGTCAAGCATCGCACAGTCCGCCGAAGTCAGTATACGTGGCGGGAGCACTACGAACATTACCAAGTATATTGGCGGAGCATCGACAGACGCTTTCTCAGATCCCCAGTCTGTTGCCCGGGAGGCGTCGTCATCTGCTGCGGAGGCCGGGTTCGACACCCTTCTCGAGTCACATAAAGCCGAATGGGCTAGCATCCTAACGGCGGATTCTGTTGATGACTACTCCATCCCGGACACCGGCAGACTTCCAGATGATCCATACATCGTTGAGCAGCAGATCACATCCGTGACCAATCCCTTCCAGCTTTTGCAGAACACAGTCGGCCCCAATGCCATCTCCGCCGCTGGAAACAATTCCATGCTGAACGTGAACAGCATCAGCGTCGGTGGGCTTGGGTCTGATAGCTATGCTGGGCTCGTCTTCTGGGATGCCGATATCTGGATGTCGTCAGGCCTGGTTGTCACCTTTCCCGAGGCGGCCAAAGCCATAGACAACTACAGAACAAGGCTATTCCCACAGGCACAGAAGAATATTGAGATGGCTTTCATCTCATCGCAGAACGCCACAGGAAAGTTCTCGTCCCAGGGGGCAGTCTACCCGTGGACGAGTGGCCGTTTTGGAAATTGCACAGGTGAGCTTATGGCTGACCCCACAGTTGGTGGGAAATGGCTGATACTGATGAAATCTACAGCGACCGGACCATGCTTTGACTACGAGTACCATATTAATGGAGACATTGGGCTCGACCTGTACAATTACTACGCAGTTACCGGCGATGAAGGCACATTCAGGGATGAAATGTTCCCTATATACGATGCCATTGCGACATTCTACTCTGACCTGCTCTCCTTGAACGAAACTTCCGGAAACTGGATGCTCACAAACGCTACTGATCCGGTGTGTTTTCCCTCGGTGGTACTGAAGACCCAGATGCACATGTTGCTGATGATTTTTGTAGGACGAATTCGCAAATCACGTGGACAACCCCGGTTTCACAATGGCCTTGATAGAAACCCACCTGAACAGGACAAACACCTTCCGCTCGAACTTTGGACTAGAGGTCAACGCAACAGCCGCCAACAAGAGCGCCAAAATTGAAGTCCCTGTGCTGGAAGAGGCGAACCTGATCCTGGAGTATGCCACTATGAATGGCTCCATCTCCGTCAAGCAGGCTGATGTGGTGCTTGTCGACGACTTCCTCGCATACCCCAACCCGTATTCTCTGTCTGACCTGGACTATTACGCCGGAAAGCAGTCCCCCGATGGACCAGGGATGACATACGGCGTGTTCAGCATCGTCGCAAACGCGTTTTCCCCTTCCGGCTGTTCCGCATATACCTACGACGTGTTCGCCTCGCACCCCTACATCCGGGCACCGTGGTTTCAATACTCGGAGCAGCTACTCGATGACTACAACGTGAACGGGGGTTTTCACCCTGCATATCCCTTCTTGACCGGCTCCGGAGGCGCACACCGAGTAGCCATATTTGGATATCTCGGGCTACGCTTGCAGCTGGAATCCCTCAATATTGACCCGTCACTCCCACCGCAAATACCACATCTCGACTATAGGACATTTTACTGGCAGGGCCACGCTATCAATGCGACTTCGAACGCGACGCACACCACGCTCAGCAGGATCCCAGGACGCAGCCTGCCCAACGCCAACCAAGCCTATGCCGACTCCGCGATCCCAATCACGATAGGTAGCAACACAACAGGCATAGCACACGAGCTTCCTGCCTCGGGTGACGTCGTGACCGTGCAGAACCGAGCCATAGGCGCCATCAAGACCTGGGCCGGCAATCTAGCGCAGTGCCTCCCAGCAACCAGCCCGGAGGACTTCGAGCCAGGACAGTTCCCCTTCGCCGCCAACGACGGCGCAGTCTCGACCAAGTGGCAGCCGGTCGCCGCCAACGTGTCGAGCAGCGTGACAGTCGACCTCGGGGAGGACTCCGCGGGCCAGCGCGTCGCGGGCTTCAGGTTCGACTGGGCGCAGGCGCCTCCCCGGGGGTACGCCGTGGCTTTCTCCAACACGAGCGGCAGCGACGGTGCTTCAAATGCCACCGAGAGCGACAGCGTGGAGATTAGTGACCTCTACGATGCCGACAGCGTTGCTCTCATCACTCCTTATTCAAGCAACACTACCAACGTGACGGTGGATGGTGATGTGTATAGTGGTCGCTACGCGACACTTACCATCTGGGGGAACCAGGCCGCTGGTGACGACGGCGTCGGGGCTACAGTGGCCGAGTTTGCCGTGATTGTGGAGGGTGGTGACACTGGAAATTCCACGGGTGGCAACGGTGGGGGCAATGGGGATGGCAGTGGCGGAGGCAGCAGCGACGGTGGTGGGTCAGGAGAAAACCAGGCGAGCAAGTTCGGTACTTCTGGTGGTTCTGTTGTTGCCTTTGTGGCGGGCATGACATCCCTTTTCCTACTGTTCTAGTGTGGTCTTTCACGAATGCGTGGATAGTTATGATACCAGCTCAGAGGACGGGAGCAAGAGAATCGGCGACTTTGCACGGATCATGGTGATCTCAAAATTCAAAATGTATTCTGCGGCGAGGTACTCAGTAATTCCTTGAGTCTAAGTTCTATTTTCCCCACACTTCACACTTTGCTGATGTGTCACAGCAGTCACTGAGGCAATTTGTTGTGTAAACATTCTCGTACCGAAGAGTTGTGGTCTGTTTGCTCGAGATGGCTTCTGTAGGATCCAAGATCCGTCTGATCGACACATGTGCCAACGTAGACAGAGCATGAGATCTGCCGTGATACTGCAACTATGAAGACACAGTATCTCGTCCATCTGTACCACCAATAAGTCCCACCCTCAGTCCGGCGCTATATCCCAGATGGAGGATCCATTGCCCTGGGTAAATCACCCTATGCTCACCTTGAATGCTATAATACCGCTGACCATGCTCGCTCAGGCTTCTGCAGGAGAGTGCGAGGAAAGTCTGAGTAGAATGATGGCCCCCGGATCATCCACGAGTGGATACATTTCTCAAGATCCGCCGTCTTTGTACTCCAGCGCATACGAGATCTCGCGAAGCCTGGGTCCGCTCATGCCAAATTCCGCCGCGGGTCCGACCAACCATCCCGGGTTGCGCTCCAGCCAGGCTACCATGTCTGGATGTTCGACACAGAGGCAGAGCATGGTGCCGACGGCCAGGGCCGCCTTCTCGCATTTGTGATAAAAGGTGAGCACCTTGATCCAGTCGGCCTCGGTGCCGTGCTCGGGTCCGCGGAATCCCATACCCTGGACGCAGCATATGTGCTGATGCCGGTCCCTGCGAATCAAGACTTGCATCTCGGTCTCGTCGCGGATGGAAATAAAAAGGCCACGGCGGGACCCTTTAGAGCGGATCGGGTAGCCGAGTGCTTGGGCAACCTCCAGTTCGGGAACGAGATAAGTGGCGACGTCCTCAGGCTCGGTGTATATATCGGTGGTATGGGATAGCTTGTACAGAGGGTGCGTGAGGAATATCTTGCCAATCTGGGGCATGAGCGGGGACCGGCAGTCGTAGAAGACCCAGTCCCCACACATGAAACTGAGCCTGAATCCATATGACCAGAGGTCCAGGCGGTCCATGATGGGGACGAGTACGTCGATGATGACGGTGCTGAAAGTTGGGTGGCGGTCCTCGGAGTCCCTCAAGAACAGCACGCAGGGCTTGACGCCCTTCAGGACGAGGAGAAATTCCAGGTGGTGACGCAGGTGCAACGCGGCGTTCCACCACTTGGTATTAGTGGAATTATCGTGGCGGAGCGGGCCCGCTGGCACGTTCAGGAGGAACTCTCGCTCCTCATCGCGAAAAGCCTGCATTCAACACGGGGTTAGATAGCGTTCTTACGTTTTCTTTCTCTTCCACTGGATTTGTCCAGTCATCGCTCGTGTGGCATAGACCAACAAGTCTGCGGGAATATTGGGAAATATGACTGACCTTGAAGGCTACCTCGGCCAACCGCTCAAACTTGCCGTCGACACGCTGCTTTCCACCGCTGGCGCCGCCCTTTGGGCTGCCGAAGTCAGGATCGCGGGCAAGCTCGCGAGATACGGCGTTGTATGTTGCCTCGTCAACCTGGTGAGACGGGTCGAGGAACTTGTTCGCAGTTTCGCGCTTCTCAAGCGGGTCAATTTTGCATTCGCGGCCAAGGCAAGGACAGAACCTGCTATGTGCGATCAAAGCCCTTAGGCCATAATTAGCTGTGGTAGCCATTGCTGTAGGGTGTGCTGAGGCGATGAGAGATAGTTGAGAGTGTGAGGTGCAAACGCAACGCGCGACGTTTTGACGTAGGGTGTCAATATTAGGGGCATGGACTTTTCCATTGGCAACTTTTGTCTGCACGGGCATGAGACAAAGAACCCGGTTCCAGGTACCTGAAACCTTGAGGTGTCAAGAACGATTCAACACGCTCCCACCTTGGCCAGCATCCAAGGTTGGAAACGGTGAATTTTGCAAAAGGTGGCAGGCTATTTTCGTTTGCTTTCTCCATACTGGTTCTTTCAGTACATGCGTTTCCGTATGTAGTACATACAACAGCTTCTGAGCCAGGGGTTCTTTCTTAGAACATGCATGTAGCCGTCACCCTGGGACATTATACATTTCGATCACACATTGGATCATTGAGTGAACAAGTTCCGAGAAGCTGACTACAGATGAAGAACTAGAGCAACTTAGAAGCCTAGAGGGACACGAGTGCCTTCTGGGCTACTTCCGGGCTTCTTGTCAGTTTGAAACTGTGGTCACTACCAATAATGGCGAATTACGCAAACATTCGAAGGAGCTATCCTTACTTATTTGTGGCTCTATCATCTGAGATAATTATGCGGTAACCTATGCCGTCTCTCCACCCTGCCCCACACAGTCTTACTACCTATTAATCTTGTATTCAAGTTTCCGCCAAATCGATCTCGTAGTCCTTGAAGTCTCTTGCAGGCACTTTCCTATCAAACATTATATCCAACTCCTCAAATGTGCGTCCCATGGTTTCGGGAATACGAATATAAGCCCAAACAAAGCACAATGCAGCCAAACCCCCAAAGAAGAAACCCAGCTTTCCCTGCATATTGGCCTCATCTGGGTTGATCATGTAGGGGATACCAATAGTCATCACGATCCCCACAATGGCCTGCGACGCAGTGGCCACGGCAATTGACTTGGACCGCACGCGGGTGGCGGAGGCCTCGGAGATGATGATGTAGCAGATGGGGCCGATTGAGAGGTCGAAGGCAAAGTTCCACACGATCAGGAGCGAGGACTCGGCCCACGCAACGCCGCTGGGGCGACCGGGGACGCAATCGAGGATGCCGACCAGGAGCATGAGAACAACGAGGGCGCCGAGACCGCACAGATAGATGGCGCGGCGGCCTATCCGGACGATGAGGAACCAGGAGAGGATTGTTCCGACGAAGCCGACAGCTATAGATGCCATGTCAGCGTGGGAATGATACATCAGCAGCCGGGTCGAATCCGGACCACGGCGACTAAGTGCAGAACCGGGGCGAGGGGCTGCATGAGACACAGGCACGACGGAAGAGGATGGCAGTGATCGCGAGAAACAGAATACCCAAAGGGGAAAGGGGGCTCAACGACATACCTAAGAACACAATTCCCATGCCAAAGGCCATGCTGGTGGGCAGGCCAGCGAGCTGGAAGAAGTAAGTGCCATAGTTGATGAGATAAATTCCGCTCAGGACCTGAGTGCAATAAACGCCACAGCTGATCTCGGTCCGGCGCAGGTTCACGCCCCGGAAGCAGTCCCAGTAGGTGCTGCCCGCCTCGAGCTCCATCTCGAGCCGATCCGTCTCCTCGATCATGGCCAGGGTCGCCACGACGTCAACCTTCTCGCTCGCCAGGCGGCGCAGCGACTGCTCCGCCTCGTCCCTCCGGCCCTGACGGACCAGCCACCACGGGCTCTCGGGCACAAAGAACAAGCCCGGCAGGATGATGGCGACCCAGACCCACTGCAGGGCGAACGGCAGGCTGTAGGCCCAGTGGTCGTCCATGGTCTGCGTGCCCGCCGTGACGCCGTTGGCGATGAGCTGGCCCATGACGAAGCACAGGTTGACATAGCTGGTGAGGTGCCCCCGCAACGCGACGGGGCACACCTCGCTCGCGTAGGACGGCGCGATAACGACATAGCACCCGAGCACCAGGCCACCCAGCAGCTCACCGACCAGCAGGACAGATAGGGTACGGGCGAAGAACTGGATGAAGACGAGGGCGCCGGTCAGGACGACACAGGCGGCGAACGTCCACTTGCGGCCGAACAGGTCCATCGGGTAGGCGGCAAAGAGGGCGCCCACGACCTGGCCGACGGGATTTCCCATGGACAGGCCGGTCTGCCAGGCTGCCGAGATGATATATCCACCATTGTAGGGATATCCAAAGTCCCGCTGGAACTGGGGCGTGGCATAGAGGTTGCCGAGGAGCTGGGGGTCAAAGGCCAGCATGATGACGCCCAGCGAGACGAAGGCGCTCCAGAAGATGGCCCTGGGATACAGTCGGCATGCCTGGGTAAAGGTGAGCTCGTGCTCGACCTGGATGGCATGCGCTGTTGTTACTGTCTGCCCTATGATGGGCTTGGTGATGGTGTCGTCTGCATCCTCAGCAGTGGAGTGTTTGGTGAGGTCGTCGGCTGCCATGGTGGGCGGGGATGCTAGTGCTGACGGCCTGTTGTGAGACGATGAGGAAGAGGAAAATGTGCTGTGGGTGGCCTGTGGTTGTCGTTGTTGATGACTTGGTGAGATCCTGGGTGCCTCCTCTTGTGTTGCTGCGTCTCGCGTCTCCCCCAGCAATGGTCTTCTCTCCCGAATGTCGCCAGCAGAAACTGCTCGCGAGCTGAGATTCCTCTTGAAGCCATGGCCTGGGTCTCGTGCCATGTTTATCAATACCTGTGGCTTATGGGTGGGGAGCCAGCAAGCCTCACTATACTGGTTCGTGTTATCCTTGTTATCTGCGGAGCCGAGCCAGACACAGGTGCAGATGGCTTCAGCGGTGCAACGTTGTTCGGGAGAAAATGTCTGGCTAACCCCAACTGGGAATCGGGGGAGATGCAGTGCCAATTGAGTTTAGGTTTAGCGTCAGGGCACAAGCAATGAGACAGGCCGAGACCGTTCCAGGTCCATCCCTGATCCAGGCTGCAAATCCCGATGACTGGTGGTAAATGTTCACGACAGTATTGATGTCCAAGGAGCAGAGATTACCCAAACAAGGCACCTTGGGACCGCTAATAAGGTTTTGGTAGCCTCTTAAACACTACGCATTTGTATTGACTTCTTAAAACTATAGTGACATAGATCACAAACGTAGCCCAAGCCTTCAGGGTGAACTAGTCTTCGAGACCATGCAGTCTCACGCCTACTGGGGCCAGGGGGTTTCTTAATTGCATGGCGTTAGTATAGCAATTTTGTGTAGAGATAATGTTGACATAGAATCAAGGTTCTGAAATGATATCCTTTTTAAGTAAATCAAATAAATTCCATGTTGTTTACTTATGATATGGTGTCATTCATGACATGATGTCAATCATGACATGGTTTTAATCGTGATATGGTGTTAATTGTGACACCGTATCAGCCCCATCCCCCTGGTAGGCGTTGTGTGCATCGACTGAAATTGAAGCTCAGAAAGGTCGCTGCCGCGCAGAGAGAAAGGAGGACACAATTGATGACCAGAATGGCCCCGCGGGTGGAATCTTCGAAGATTTTATACACCGTGGTGAAGAAAGATGGCCGTCCATGTAATTGTGGTCGTTGTGCCAGGTGACCAAAATCTGTAGCGCAAGGCAACGGAACGAGACATTGTCTATCTCAAGACGATAGATAAACTATGGCTGAGTTGGTAATCAGGCGGAAAAGAAAGGGGCATGGGATCACCCAATAGTTATAAAAGGGGTAAGTGTAGGATTGTGAGAGACACCAGGCCGTAGCAAAATAGAAGAGCCAACATTTCGTCACCATTCCAATCACAGTCTCCCAGCCACCGGAATCCTAGATGGCAGTGCTGCCCGTAATCCGTAGAAATTCCTCCTCGACGTGCTTCCAGACCTTCTCTGCCGTGCCGTCCCCCTTCAGACCCTCCAGAACGCCCTGGACCCTCTCAGTGGTTCCCTCGGCCTCGTAGTCTATCGAGTACACACCACCACCAGGCGTGCCATCTGCCCCGACGGCGGTGCTCACGCCCTGGCCTAGAGCGATGCCGTCGGCGCCTTCAGCTGTGCCCACGCCGTGGTCTCGCGGCGGGAAGCGAGCGCTGGTGGCAAAATAGAGCTGGCGCTCGCCGGTCTCGTCGATGGGGATCTTGAGTATGGCCATCACGGGCGCGAGCAGGACTTTGGTGATGGCGGGGACGATACCAGTGAGCTCGCGCGACATGCCGGTGTTGACGAAGCCGGGATAGTCGTGTATGAAGGAAACACTGGGGGCCTGTTTGGCGATGGCTAGAAGCGTCAAGGTGATCATGGATGTAGCGTGAGGTCTGAGTGACAGCATGCTCATGTTTTTGGCCTGCCAATCGGTTGGGACGACGGCACCTTCTTTGCCACCAGCAGCTACGGTGATGACACGGCGTAAGGATTGGGCCTGCTTTAGCTGAGGCAGGAGATTGACGATGAATCTCGTGCGAGCATAATACATAAGGGCCATAATATAATGAAGACCCTCATCGGTTTCTGGGATAAACTATCAGAAACCAGCATGCAGACAAAAAAGAAAGCGGTAAAACTTGCGTTTTTTGGTTATCAAGGATCCGCAACTGAGGAAGAGAAGATTAATGGCGGACTCTCGGCTCCGGAGATAACGGCAGACGTCGTCGACGTTCTTGAGAAGACTGGCGTCGTTTTTGATAAAGTGATATTCGCCGGCAGGATTAACATTTTTGAGCTCTGCCTGAATGCGTTCGCCCTCGCTTTCTCTGCGTCCGAGGAAATAGATGCGCGGTTGCTGTGTTTGCTTGGCGAATTGTTTGAGACTCGTCTCCCCGATGCCACTTGTTGCACCCACAAAGACTGCAACCAGCCCAGCAGGGAGACTCGTAGCGATGTGGGAATTGGAAGCACGTATCAGATCGAGGGAAACCATGGTGGGGGATTGTACATCTCACGATGAGTTTCTAGTTCGCGTTGCGCAATTTTGAACGGGTTGGAACCCCTGGTAAGATGAGAGGAGGGTGCAGTTGAGAAAAAGTAGAAAGCAAGATGGGGAGCAGTCAGCAATCAATCATTGCATGTCAGCAAGACCACGTGTACCTAGATGCCTAATCTGAATACCTAATAACATGTACCTGACCTGTTGGAACTGCCAACAGCGAGCCGCCGGAGCAGATGTTGGAGGCTTGCAGGCTTGCAAGCTTGTACCAATGAGACGGGTCGAGACCCTTGGAGCGTGATCCCTGGCCATGCCAATGTCGTCCAGACTACAAGCTGACACCACTAGCTTTATGTGTGCATCACTGCACAACTCTGAGCTTCTCATACAAGATCTGACTCGTCTTCGTCCTAGCTAAACAACCCCTCCTTGACTTTCCTGCAGGTTGGCATGCCGCGTATCTCTTCGAGCACCTACGAGTAAACGCGAGGCTCATAGCCAGACTAATTACACGCCAAATTTATGATTGGAGCAAAGGCTAACGCAACAGTAAGATTAGGGCCAAAGCTAAGCCTGCAACAAATCCAAAGCGGTTAGCTATTGATACTGGACATCATCTCCTCACGAATTCGCTAGTAGAGCCGTTCTTTCGGACAGTCGTTGTCGTGGAGTGAACTTGGATGGAGTAGCGCGGCCGCCGCGCGGGGTCTTCAGTGGTCTCTAAATAAAGTCTAACATTATTCACCCACGTGTGAGAACTTGTTAGACAACAAATCTACACCGTTAGGCTGGATCTCATGGCTGTCGCCATTTATCCAAGAACGTGGCTCAACGCAATGGATAGGTGTCGATATACAAGGCGTCACATCCATTGGCATTTTCATGGCCAATTCGGATATTTTAGCTATATTTCGATGACGAATGCGGTCAAAGTCGCGGAGCCTTTTCCGCGTGCGCTGAGATCATTGTTCCACCTCGCACAAGACATGCACAGCAAATTGAAGTCGCCTTCTTCCTATCTCAATTTGGCCTCCACAAAATTGATGTAGAGCCATGCGTAAGGCCTTCCACGTCTCCGGACAGCCAGCCCTGGAGATAGGATGTACAGAGCCGCAAGATGGGGCATCCTGGCGTTGGTTTGGTATGCTAGGAGTGGATGGCAACCAAAAAATCAAGCTTTTTTTACTGGGGCGACACACGGCAGTCGACCCGGATAATAGCATCGTGAAGGCTAGCTTATTTACCCGGTCAGGAACCCAGTACTCATGACAGATCGATCACTTAGCGCACCGACCTCGGTGGTTGCCAGCCCAATAACCCAGGGTATGACCTGCACTATTGCTTACTCTGAATAGGTAGGTAGTTCAATAATGACTTCCCCTTTGCGCTATGTTGCCACCATTAGGTGCCCATGTTGATTTCGGTCTTTCGGAAGAGGATTTTGATGTCGTGGTTGACTATTGCCGTTGGTCATATATAAGGTAAGTACATGTCCATAATCACAGAAAATTGTTAGATCTACCCTCGCATCTGTATCTGTGATTGCCATTCAACATGCAGTCCTTTCTCCTTACCGCTGCCCTTGCCTCTGCCGCTTTCGCAGCTTCGCCTATCACCGTAAGGATCTCCGACAATATCCGCTACCAGACCTACGACGGCACTGGTATCTCAGAGGCCTTTCAAAGATCTCTTGTTCTGCATCTGCTCGACCCGCCTACCCAGAATGCTGCCCTCGACCTTCTATTCACTGACAGGGGTGCGGGTATGACCATTCTCCGGAATGGCCTTGGATCGTCTCCCACCGACCCATTCGACCTCATGAAGTCAATTTGTCCCGTGGCACCTGCTTCAAACAGCAGCGAGGTAAGTCTGGAATGACATTCTTGCCGTGGTATAAGGCATCAGAGTGCTGATACGCTCAAAAGTTGAACTTCATCCCACTTCCTCGGGATGACGAGTATCAGGTTTGGCTGTCCCACCAGGCTATCGCAAGAGGTGTACACACAATATACGCCAATGCCTGGTCTGCTGATGGCTACATGAAGACCAACGGTGGGTCTTCCTGACCGTAGAAACTCTGAAAATCGCTAATATCGTCCCCCAGGCACCGAAGACTACGGAGGATACCTTTGTGGGGTTACGAACACTTCTTGCGCCACTGGAGACTGGCGGCAATCGTATGCGAACAAGATTGTGCGCTTCATCGAAGACTACGGCCGCAATGGCATCAACATCGACTATGTTGGCTTCTTGAATGAGCCCGATCAAGAGTAAATTGATCAAGACTTATCAATTTGTATACGACGCTGACTTTTTGGCAGCACTGCATATGCCTCCATGTTGTCTGATGGTCAACAGGCAGCTGACTTCATCAAGATTCTGCGTCCTACGCTCGACAGGGCTGGAATCAAGACCCAGATCGCGTGCTGCGACGGATCTGGTTGGGATCAGAACAGGGAGCGTCTCACAGGCATTCAAGCGGCCGGCGAGGAACAAAACCTCGGCCTAGTTACTGCACACGGCTACAGCTCCGCTCCTGGCACCCCTTACAACACTCCACTCAAGACCTGGATCACCGAGTGGTCTACGTTCGATACTACCAACTTCGACTGGTACAACTCTACCACTGGCTCATACGACCAGAGTTTCGGTCTCACTTGGGCTAACCACATCCAGGAGGCCTTCCAGTACAGCAATGTCAGTGCATTCATGTACTGGTGGGGTGCCGCCAACGCTACCGTAAGTCTAACTTCGTTTCGACAACGATCAATAGCATCTGACTAATTCGCGCAGGACAACGAATCCCTCCTCATCGTGAACGGGACCTCCGAGCTCAGAGTCACCAAGCGTCTCTACGCCATGGCTCACTGGGGTTCCAAGTTCATCCGCAAGGACGCAGTCCGCATCGACGCCGCCGTCTCTGCCAACGGTGTCGGAGCCCTCAACGCCACCGCATTCAGGAACACCGACGGCTCCGTCGCAGTCCAAATCATCAACAACAGCGACTCGCCTCAGCCAGTCAGCGTTGCTGGATTCGCAGATGGCTGCCGGGTCGAGACATTCTTGACCAACCAGCAATATGATCTCAAGCAGGGCACTGCGCAGAACAAAAGGGGCGCTGCGCAGGCTACTGTTCCTGCTAGGAGCCTGTTCAGCTTTGTTGGATGATGAGTTGATGGGCCACGAGTCGGAGCCGTGGTGAAAAGATTGTCTGGCTATAGTGATTGGTTTGTTTTTAGTTCTTAATGGTATGGATGAGGCAAGTCTATCGAACTGGATAGATTCAGGTTGCAGATGGTTGCAACGCCTCTGAAGGAGCATAGGACAGCATCTCCAGCCAGAGGTGGTCAAGTTCTTTCGCGCCCACAGCATCTGGGCAGGTAGGTAGCCTCGTGTCCGAGCATCAAAATTTGAAGAAAATATTTACACTGAAAGAGTTGGAATACATATCGTCGGAAGAAATTGCAGGGTTCCTGCTTCACTGCCTACACTAGATCAACTACCTATCCTTCCTCCCCTTGCCCTTTTTATCCTTCTTTGACGACTGAGACCTGCCGCCTTCCTTCTGCTTGCCTTTCTTCCTGGACTTCTTTCCACCGGAAGAGCCCTCCGTTGCGGAATCGGAATTTCCTCCCGACCTAGATGTACCGCTTGACTCTGAACCAGATCCACTATCTGACAGACCGTCGTGATCGTGATCATCATCATCGTCCTCGTCCTCATCGTCCTCGTCTTCATCGCTAAAGATAGGCTTTTGGACTTTCTTTCGCGTCGGTAGAGCTCGTACCTTGTCAAGTATCGCCCTTTCGTCTTCGTCGTCGCCGTGAGTCTCGCGCAAGTACTCGCTGAACTGTGTTGAGGCCCGGGCTAGCAGCTTGAAGTGGCCTACAGTTAGTCGAGGTGATTTCTGGGGAGAATTGTCACCTCTTCTCTTGGCGCTCGAATTCTTGGCTTTAAATTCAGCAAGTGCCACGGCGGTCTGGAAGGCATTTCGGATTTGCCTTCCGTTCCATTGGATTTCTTTCCAGTTTTCCTCGACCCAGTCGATGATCTTTTCGTCGTTGAATTTTATCGGAACGCGGCTTCCCTCAAGGCGAAGCTTGTTGTTCTCCTTGAGTCGCTGTACGTTTGTCCTCCAGATCTTCAAGGTCTGGGCTTGTGTGAGCTTCGGATAGTAAAGCGTCAGATGAAGGCGTGAGCGGAAAGCATCGTCGATGGCGCCAACTCGGTTTGTAGTGAGGAACAATATTCCGGAGTAATACTCCAGGATTCTCAAGAACGCTAGATCTGATGATTAGAAATTGAAATATTCTAAAGTTGGTGAGGGATCCGTACATGATACTAGGCCATTGCGCTTCACATCAGTTTTCTGTCCCTTTTAGTTAGTGTATCTTGTGCTTTCTTTGGCATACTTCAAGTTTGAATCAGCCTTACATCACGTTTGGCAAGAAACACGTCTGCTTCGTCAAGTAGCAAGACACACCCCCATCTGTTGGCCAGTCTGAAGTGTTTTCCCATGTTGCGTTCAACATCTTCAGGCTCATAGCCCACATCCCCTGCAAAATGTGGTTGTATCAGTGCTTCCATCAAGTATAATTATGTTCGATTAGACCAGGATCTCGATTCACGAGGATGACATACCACAAGTGATCGAGTACAGAGGGCGCTTCGTATACGAAGCAACACATTCTTGAGAATATTAGCGAAGTATTCTGGCCATGGAAATGATCAACTCACCCGCTGTGGACGTTTTCCCCACACCGGGTACTCCGTGGAGTAGGATGATACAGCCCTTGCCTTCGCGCAACGTTAGCGACCTATTTGCTGTAATTATGTAGCCGCCACCGCCAAGGATACATACCTTTCCCTCGCACTAGGTCCATTTCTAATCTATCAGTTGAGTCGTCTGACCCATAACCCCTTGAGCCCATCGAGTGTGTTTCTACCATGGCTTGGACAATCTCTCTGTGACCCTTGGGAAGAGCAAGCTTGTTCCAGTCATCTTGCTGCTCGATGAAGCTCAACTGATCAAGATTTAACTGGACTGCTTGGTTATTAGACACGATTCAAAGTTTAGCAACAGGTTGTAGGACTGACCCCAAGCTCGGTTACGAAGTGAGAACCCAGGGACCGAGCCAGGCAAAAGCTCAATGAGTTCCTGCTCTTCCATGTACTCTTTGAGATGGTTGATACCTCCTTCATCCTTTGGGTGCGATCCTGACTCTTCTAGACGCTCCTGAAACCTGGGCTGAAGCTTGTCCAGGTGGACTCTTTGGTTTTCGGCATATCTATCCGGAGAACATATCGTGCTATAGCAAAAAATGCCATGAGAACAAGCAGCGCCAGATCTGCGAAGGAGGAGGTCTGGGACGTCCAGTTCCGCCAACGGCCAGTTCTTCGTTAGTGATTTGAACTTTGGAATTATGGAATCGGCCGGTGGGAAGTCTTTCTGGTACTCTGTGAAAGCTAGTTTCAAGTCTACCACAACCGGACTGTCGCACTGCGCAAAGTAAAAGGAAAGTCAGCTCTCGGCCAAAAGAAAAATCAGGGCAGGATAGTAGGTCTCACCTCCTCTCTGGTTTCACCAATTGTCATGCCTGTGTGGTCCATGTAACGAGGTGCAGCAGTGACATCGATGAACTTCCGACCTCTTTGCATGAGGTAGTTTGAGCAAGGGTTCACGAAATACTGCAACGGATATGCCTCCAGCGATTTGATGGGCACCTGCCCGTCGAATGGCTTGAACACAAAGATCTCCGTGTCCAGTCCGAACTTGACGCCATCGAAATCAATATACATGCAGACGACATGGAGAGAAGAGAATCTCTCCTTCGCTCTTTGCAGTCCTGGTGTTGTGTTTTGTGCACGAAAGGCGGAGCGCGCACCGAGAAGTAGTTGAAAGAAAGGGTCATCGTTGAGTTTGTCCCCTGAGACATCCACCGACTTCAGGTCGAACGATGATTGCAACGGAGCTCCTCCAAACGACGCCATGACTCGATATGCCTGCGCCACATACCGTCTCCTGGTCAGGTGGCCATCGTCTTCGTGATCATCATCAACTGCTGGGCCCGAATCCATGTCAGAGGAGTAAATCGCAATACGATTCTCTCTCAGAGGGCAGATGATCTTTTCTCGGTTACTGAAAAGCATCCACAAATCTTCATATGCCACCCTCTCTCCTTGGCCAGCTTGAAGAGAGTCGAACATGGCTACCTTCTCACCCAGATATCGGTCGATGAATTGGACAAGTAGCCGAAAATGCTCGAGTGCTGGCTGCTGGTCGAATATCTCCGTTTGGCCGTCATCTGAATTAGCGTCCGCAGTTGACACGACCTGCTGCAAAAGCGGCTGACAACCCTTCGATGGTTCCTGAAACTCAGTCTCGCTGGCCCCGACCGTTTTTGACCCATACTTTGTCTCCAGCAAATGTAGTTGCTTCTTCAAGTGCGAATACTTGCAGATCACCGAGCGAAAGGGCTTCCCAAGTTTCAACACCGGCACAGCCGATGTTGGTGCGCCAAGCCGTTTCTCAAAGAATACACCCAGCGGTCGAGACGAAACCATGAAAGTGAAGACATCGATATCTTTGGGGTCAGGGATACCACCATTGTCCAATGTCTGTCTGGGTGATGGCCCTTCCTCTTTCCATTGAAAGAGTGCCCGGATGAAGTAGGTCGGGTCACTTTTGGATGTATAATGATCGCGATCGACTCGTCTGTTTGCGTCCCTAGTAAGTCCTGAACGGAAATCGAACCCCTCCCCGCAGTGGTAGAACCGTGTTTCCATCAGAACGTTATCAAGAATATCAGCAGGACCGGGTTTTTGGTTGCTCGTCCACCGACCTTGGTAGGACGTGGTACCCGGCATCCCGGCGGTAAGCGCTGAGCTAGAACGCACAAGCCTATTCAAAGTCTTCAGTCTCTCGTCAGTGTCACCCATGTATTCAGCAAAAGCTCTGAGGAGTACCGGCCCTGTCGATTCCGATTTATTTCCATCACGTCTCGTTTGGAACGCTCTGTAGAGACCACGTTCCCCGAGAAGCCCCGCATTATGCTCAAGAGCTGCGAGCCACGTATGCTTCGAGTTCCGTCCAGGTCCCGATACAGGTGGCATCTTTGGGAGTTCATCGGGAATCGGCGGCATTGGAAGGAATCCAGTGGGCAGTGACCGTTCAGGTCTCATGTTGTGATAATACTCTAGATTCATAGATCGTTCCAGATTCATGGGACCCAAAGTGACTTCGGGCTGTTTGGCTGTTGTGTTCTCAGGTGCTTCCGCTGCTTCGTCTGGTCCACGTATGGAATCTTTGCGTTTGTTCGAGGCAGACTCCTCGGCCTCACCACGGCTCGCAGTTGTGTCATCTTTAGGGCCGGACGTACAGGCTTCCGAGTCTTCTTGTTCAGCCACATCCGCACCTAGCGGTGTAAGGGATCGTTCAGTAGTATCGTGAACGACAACTGCCGCCAGTAAGGGATGAGGACCTTCTGTGGGCGCGTTCTTGGCTCCCGGGCCGTCTGCACAGTAACAAATCAGTACTTTGAAGCGCTACATACAATATGAAGGGACAATGATCATACCATTCTGAGGGTCAGTCATCTCTGCAAAAAAGCAACGATGAACTTGATTCAAGAATTGCGTCGAAACATGACACGCCAGATGGACTCTCCGTGTTTGTCTATTGTCAAGGGAAACTTCAGGATAAACGGCGACATTAAAACAAGTAGAGCAGTTGGGGATATGCAAGAAGAAGTGAGTTGAGGGGCAGGATTGAATCACGAGGCCCTGGTAGAGCTGGAAGAGAAAATTGAGCCGTAAGCGTTCTCGGCGAGCACAAGTGCCTAAGCGGGTGCTACAATGGTATTCTGAGCGATGGTGTCATTCCCACATGCGAACTGCAGGTGCTGACTGAGGTGTATACAAGGTGTCCGGTTGTCGCACAGCGTGAAAATGATGCACGCAACATATCACGGCGTGCCGTTTGCAACCACCATCACTTTAACGGACAAATCATCGACTTTTACGATATGTTTGTGGCTATGCTGGCACATGCTAGGCTCCAATAATTGGATTATTTCCTTGGATAGGCAAAGGGGGCGCTGTAATGCATGTAAGCGATAGCTTAGATTGCCTTATTCTGCGACTGAACCTATCGGGTGCTGGCAGAGCCTTATCTGGCATCAGTTGGGCACAAAAGTGGCATGAGCTGAGCCTTGTAGGACTTTTTGATGCTTCGTAGGTCTTTTCGGTTCCTCGTAGTTCTTACTACCGTCTCCCGTCAATGGACATATAGTTCCTGGGATTCAGTTGATGCATCTGGTCTGACCGATGACGCAGCCACGTTCTATTCACTTTTGAATTTAGACACGTCCACTGTTGGAGCCTTTGCCTGATATCTAGTTCCAACAGTCACCCATCTCGCTCAAAATGTCTGGAAATTCATGTGCAGGCTACGTCCAATTCAGGGCCGCTCCGGCAATCATTGATAGGGTAACCGAGGTCAATCCGGACCGAATCACCGAAGACATCAGCTTCATACCCCAACATGATGGGTTTTTTCTTGAACAAGATGCACCCAGGTATCTGCACCACTACATCAGCAATTGATTACAGACTGCAAGGTTCACGGCTAACAAGCTTCCCAGTAATGAGGACAGAAGAAAGATATATCTTCCATCAGAGAAGAAAATGGAAGAGTTTCAAGAGACATTGAAACGATTTCATGAAACTCTGACAAAAAAGAAACTCTTTAGCAAGCTAGGGATTCCAGCCAAACATCCTAAAGATTTCGACATTGACTACGTTCTTTCGATCGCGGCGAGGATCAATGAATGGAATCAGAGATCCGAGGATATCAACGCGTGCAGACGCTTCGCTCGCAAACTTTGCCACAACGCAGTCAAGAATAAAAACGTTCTATGGGATCTCATCAGCTTAGCTCCAACAGATACATACGGGTGTTTGATCTCAGGGGGGTTTACCATCATTCTAGCAGTAAGGTCACCGGTTTCCAAATACCACAAGTAAATATTGCAAATCAATTCCGCGTTAACACCCGCCCCCCTCCGGCCAGGCTATGGAAAATCACGAAAATCTCCGCGACGACATGGAACAATCCCTCGCCCGTATTCCGAAAGAGTTAAGCAAGATTAGAAGACTGACCAACGTTCGAATTCAACGTGACGAGCTTCACAAACATGCCGATGCTGTCCTGGTCTCCATATTTACAGTGCTAGAGCGCATCATCGAGAAATTGTCACGCACTTGGAAAGGTGAGACGAGATCTATCTGTTTGCCACAACATTGTTTCTTTATCCAGCAAGTTCTTATGATGGATATTCATAATCGCCACAGAAAACATATCCAGCAAATTCAAGGACAACGTGGGCAGCGTTCAGGACGCCCTTCAGAGTTTAGCTGACAGCATCGTCGAGTTCAACGATGAGGCTGAGGTATGTGCCCAATTGAGGATGGGGAGAATGGAGGAGACGGGTCAGGCCGTCAAGAACACCGTGGGTAGTACCCATGATGTTGTGATTGGCACGAGCACAAAGGTCACGGGTACGTTACAGCTCGACACTTCAGCCCCAGAGTTCACCTCGTGAGTTTCCAGACTCGAGCTGAAACGCTTATCAGAGATGGAGTCACAACTGAAGGGAATGGTTGAGAATCAAAATATGATGTTGGGAGACCGACAACAACTTCTCGGGGTCGTGAATCGATTATACTCATTTATAGCCAGCAACCCAGCCTTCAATGCGGTTGATGGTACAGGTGAGGAAGACAGCAATTCAACAGACGATGTACACTGCTAATTGAAGTCCCAGTGGATAGAAAGTATCTGGGATCCACCGAGGCCAAAGTTGATAGGACCCGGAACACCAAGCTGGTAGAAGAGTGGTACAAGAGGCTGGGAGAGTTCGAGCCCAGCTCGAAGGACCACATCCAAAAGTTCATTGACCACACCGCGATACTCGCGCTCAAAGAGCAAGACAAGGTCCAGTACATCATGGGCTGTCAGCCATTTCAGGACTGGCTCGGCAAGCCGCGGTCCAGTGTCCTCTGCGTGCGTGCGGAAACACCGCCCGACGATATCATCAACTTCATGTCGGTCAGTACCGCAATGCTGGCTCTTACCCTAGGCAGTGCCACAAAGTTCATCGTTCTTTCCTGCTTCTGCAGCTTGCGAAAGAAAGAGTCTCTCCAGGAACGGGACTCAGGCGCACTGGGCATTGTGAAAAGTCTCAATGGGCAGCTCCTCAAAACCATGCTCGAGAGACAGCCGCCGATTGACCTTCCATTTGATCAGGACGCCAAGATGTGGAACAGTTCGACTGAGCGTTTCAAGCCGTCGTGCGCTGTATTTAAGAAGCTGATGGCACTGTTGCCTCTGGGCAGCGTGGTATTCGTGCTTCTAGACTCAGTCTCTCGCACCTCGGGTGACAAGACCCAAGTGGACGAAGTTGGGGAAATGATTCTCCAGATTGGTAGGCGCAATCCCAGCATCGTGGTAAAACTTCTTGTTACGGATCCTGTCCCGAACTCCAACATGTACAGTATGGCAGATTTCCAGCTCTATGTTCCTGATGATGTCGATGGTGGGCAGTACGGGATGAATGCGGAATCGGTGAAGAGGAAGAATGCTTCGAAGCTGCGAGGCCTTGCAGAGTCACAAGAAGAATCCGACGAGTCGTGATTTTGGGACATGGGAGACTGATCGTCCGAAACTCGGGCGATAGGCACATGCAGAAACTAGCTGAGGATCCTTCCAGTCATAACCATTTAAGTTCATCTTTGCTCCATCCTAGGGACCATGCCTGGTCGTAGGCCCAATGCAACAGTGTGGACATCCTTCAATACCAAGACAGATATTCGATCCGCCAGCTCATGTGAACCATTTTAGTTGGCCATCTAAGCTCCAGCAGCTCTAACAGCCTTCCTATCCTGATCGCCCTTGCCTTCCCACTGATTCCGCTGCTCCTGGCGGCCACCAGGCAGCCCACCCTGTACCTTGTTCAGGTTCTCGGCCGGGTTGTTCTTGGCAAAGGGTCCCGCCGAGCTGTTGTCGAGCTCCTTCTCGGCGATCTTGCCGGGCTTGCCGACCATGTAGAACAGCGGGACGCTGATGGCGAGGAGCATGCCGGCGATGGTCTTGTTGCGCATGCTCCTGTTGACATCTTAATCAGCACGCTGCTATCAAACTTGAGGCGCGTGTGTCAGTGCAATAGATAGCAAAAGACGTACCTGTTCTGGTCTGCGCGAGCCTGGGGATCTGGTGGCTCCTGTCCGCCTGGGCCGCCGAGGTCGTCCTTCTCGCCTTCACCTTTGGCGGCGTAGTGGCGGGACTGGAAGAGGGTTGCCGGTCGCGCGACTTGGGCCTGGGCTCGATAGGTGGCGGTCAGACTGGGGCGCGACGCCAGAGAGGTAAGTCGCAAAGCGCGTGCGGAGGACATATTCAATTGAGAGTGCTGTTACTGCAGGTCTGAGATCAAAGGTCTGAGGCCACCGATGTTGTGGTGCTGGTGTGTATGCAATTAGGTAGAGCTGATTGGTGATGAGTTTGTTTTGAGAGTTGAAAGGCAGGTGTGTATGTGATTGATTTTGTGAAGAAGGGTTCAACTGGGAGCATGTGTATGTAAGAGAATTGTGGATGGGCTGTGATCGACATGCGTTCTGCTCATTGTAGAAGTTGACGTTGCGATTGAGTGACTGCAGCTGCATCACCCTATGGACGTAGACATGACGTTAGTGTTATGGCATTTGCTACAATTTACATAATTGCCACTTCCTTCCGTTTGCAAACGCAGCTACATGGACTTTTCAGGGCAATCCAAGTCAATGCCAGAAACGCACCCAAAAAGGTACTCGAGATCGTTTCTGTTGGAACATGAGCACCTGGCGCCATTGTGTTGTTGAGACTTTTGTCTTTGGCCAGATCGCCGCCCGTCACCCCACATTACATCCATTCGCAGGACACACAGTCTTAGGTGACTCCAATGTAAGACTGTGACGGAGGTCAGTGCGAACATTGGTGTCTTACCTCGTAATACTTGGAAAAGTCCCGCTGCGAAGATAATTGACTTCACATCATCACAATGCTGAAGCGATACAGTACAGGCAGACTAATGCGATTCATGCAAAATAGCTGTGAACGATTTATATACAAGAAGCAAACTATCAACTTCCCTCTATAGCCTATGATGACAATAGGGACTTGATCTGGCCCGCCTCGGAGACAAGCTTCAACGCAGCCGGGTTGTTCGCGACATCGCCAGCGGACTTCTGGGAAACCATCGCTTGACGTGTTGTGAGTCAGTCTGTGGCCAGTGATACAACATGGTTATAGTAATTAGGCTCCCACTCCTTTCAGGCCGCCAGGATGCGCTTGAGCTCCGGGATGAACTCGTCCGCATGGCTCACCTCACTGGTCAGGGTCCTGCCGGCCGCAGCGAAAGCCCGGTTCAGGACGGCGTCGTTGAGGTAGTTGAAAACCGCAAGGGTCCACTGCATTGACCCGAGCGCCTTTTTCAATTTCAGCTTCGCCTACTCTGCTTGCCACGACAAACAGCAGAGTACTGAACTTGCTGACTGTACCGAGTGGGGAGTTGCCTATCATCAAAGTCCGCTTGAGGAGGTTGAGCGGCTCGGGCAGGAGGGTCAGGCCCTCGCGGTAGGCATATAACCCGTTGGTTTCGTACATCCGGCCGTTGAGCGATCAATTAGCAACATGCAGATCCGAAAGCAAATTCGGGGGGTTCTGCGCAATGCCACCAACGTGTCCAGTCCTCACGAAGCGTCGCGTCAGCTGGAGTAAATGGTCACTCCCAGCTCAAGCCCCCTCGCGTAACGACTCCTGCCTCCAATGCCCTACAAAATCACTCTCGTCCTCGCTTCCGTCAATGTATGGTGGTCTCACGTACTGGTCGTCCCAGTACCACTTTTCAAGCACGTGATACTTGTGTAGGTATTCATGCAGCGGCATGTACATCCAACCCACATCCTCCTCGTGATACTCGGTGGCGCCGTCATGGAATGGGGAGTGAACCGCGTAGTTCCTCTCTTGTGGGGCAAACGGGGACTCCCAGTCCTTGCACAGAAGCTTCACGACTGGAGAGTTAACACCGGGATGGTCCATAGACTCGAGACACAGATCGTCGGCGAAGAGGCAATATTCGTATCTGGGCGTGGATGTTGCGCGTAACCAGCCCACGTCGTCGTCCAGGTTGGTAGCATCCGGCCGGAGACGGTCCTCGAGGCTTTTTGGGACCCAGGACTGGAAGTGATCTCGGACTTGGTGGGACGTGGCTCCGCTACATTAATGACAGCTATTAGCAGCAGCAGTTATCGGCATTGTATACCTATCTAACGCTGGGTCTTTGAGCGTTTACTACTGTATGAAGGGACCGCCTACGGCTTCAAAAGAGCACGTATACGGATTAAGAACGAAACCACTATTAGCAGCAGCAGGCTTAACATGAGACGGGTTGCAAAAATTACTAGAGTGTCTCATCTTCAATGGCGTGAAGGTCATGATACTTCAACATGTCTTCACGGATGTAGAACTTGAGATCTTCCTGGAGCTCGGTTCGCAAGGCTTCCAGTAGGCGATCCCACGCTGCCTGGTGACCTTGAGAGCACCGATATATCTATATTTTGTGAGTCAACCTGGCCCACCTCTGTACCCTCCCAGGGGGTAACAGTGAGGAGTATGTCTTACCACGAGACCCCAGACCGAATCGTGAAACTTTGTGCATGTCATTCTTAACTTGATATGGCCAAGGTTGTGAATGGCGACTGTGGACGGTTCTGGGCGGCGCGGGAGACCTGTCGCAAGGCTCTGTCTCTAGCTGCAATGCGTTGCAACATGGCAAAATCGGGGGCACCGAGGAGAGTATGGGTAGAAAGGGAGTGTGAGCGAAGGACAAGGCGAGGCATGTTGCACTGAAATCCAGTGAGGCGCGTGGGGCTTGTTTATTCTTGAATAACGGTACTGTGCGCTACCTAGGTACTGTAGTGTAGGTGTGTTGTTGTTTCCGGAGCCGACGAAACCCCACATCGACTCGGAGCCGGGTCGGCCACATCGGTACTTACGGGGCAACGGGTCAAGTATTCGGTGAAGCCAATACGGACCTGGAGTCTCCAAACTACCAACAGACATATTCCATGTCCTCAACCACCGTTACATTGTAATTCCCCGCAAAGTTTCCTTGAATGTGGCAGAGGAGCATTCGGCCATCAGGCTGTTGGCAAGGGGCTACAATGCAGATTGGACCCCAGAGTCCGGTACGCTTGCTCTTAAACTGGTCTCCCAGATGCCTCGGTGCGATGCTACTGAGCCTGGAACCACAGTTACGGCTTCCATCAGGCACCTCGAGTGGTTGACAGGAACGGTGCAGAAAACACGTGAACATCTGATGGGGAACAAGCCGCGGGTTCCGAGCCCCTGGCCCATGAGATGATGGAACTCTTCCGTACTTGGGATGGCTGACGTTGACGACTGCGACCCTCCATTTCACCGGCATTTCAAATCGAAACATCCGGGCCAGCATAATATGCCCACAACCTTTCGATTTGGCATCTATCGCCATGAAACCACAATGTTATCCCCCCCCCCAGATTGAAGCACAATGTCCAACCCTATACAGACATTCCCAGGCCTTCTGGCAGCCGCCACCTGCATCGTGCTGGGCTTGGCGCTGGTTTACCTCATCAACCTCAACCGGCTCCTCAGCATCACCCCGGATGAGGTCAAGAAGCTGGCCGGTGAGCGGTGGACCGACGACCAGGTCAAGAAGACCTACGAGCGCCTGCGCCAAAACCCGATCACCACAGCATCATACGCATCACAGCTGCCTCCGAGGCTGAACAGGCGGTACATCGTCACCGGCGGCTCAGGCCTGGTCGGCGGATATATCGTCCTGCAGCTGCTCGAGCGAGGACAGCCGCCAAACACCATCCGCATCGTCGACTTCCAGCAGCCGCACAGGCGGGACCAGCTCGACCACCCGCTGTTCGACAAGGTCGACTTCCAAAAGACGGACATCTCGTCCGCCGAGTCCACCGACGCCGCCTTCAGCAGGCCCTGGGACCCGTCCGCGGCCGCGCTGCCCCTGACCGTCTTCCACACGGCCGCGGTCATAATCCCGTCGGCGCGGTCCCGGCTCGCCAACGGCTTCTGCGAGGCCGTCAACGTGGGCGGCACCGAGAACGTGCTGCGCGCCGCCGCCCGGCGCGCGGGCGCGGACGTGCTCGTCAGCACCTCGAGCGCGTCCATCAGCATCCGGCCCGTGGGCCTGTGGGTGGCGCCCTGGCGTTGGGACGCGTGCCCGCGGGGGTTCTGCCAGGTCCTGGAGGAGTCCGACTTCTTCCGGCCGCTCCGAGACCACGAGGAGTTCTTTGGGAACTACCCTGCTTCCAAGGCGAGGGCGGAGAGGATCGTGTGTGGTGCGAATAGCAGGGGGTTGAGGACGGGATGCATCCGCCCTGCTAATGGGGTGTATGGACACCCGACTGACAACACTGTCGGCGGTCCGTTGAATAGCCAGATAACCCCGAGGTGAGTTCCTTGTTTTTGTTCTCCGGCGTGCAATTGCGCCGCGACGGGTCCAGTCCTTGGCTGACATGTGACCAGCTGGACCAGCCATGTCGTCCAGAGTTTCGTCCATGGCATTAACTGCGCGATAGCACATCTGCAGTTCGAGTCCATCCTTGCCGAGAAGGGGTCTCACGCATCCCCCCAGGCTGGCCGTCCATTTTGTATCACAGATCCCAACCCGCCCATCTACTACGGCGATCTATACGGCTTACTGTCCAAGTTGGCCATCACGCCATTCAGGCTGGTGTCCCTGCCCCCAATGCCGTTCGTGCTGCTCTCGTACCTGGTCGAGTTCTACACGCTCCTGCCCTTCCGGCTCCCCAGCAGTCTGGCCAAGTTCATCCCGCCGCTGTCTGGGGATGTCAAGCACCTTCAGCCTGGCCTGTTCTCCATCTGCACACATCTGGTTGCGGATAATGCAGACGCGGGCTCGGCTGTGAGTGATGGCGGGCTGGGGTACCGGGGCGTGCTGACGACACTCGAGGGTATGTGCCAGGAGCTCGTGGACTGGAACCGGGAGCAGGAGGAGCACGCGACGCAGGCGGCGCTTTTTGCAGATGGGGCCAAGGGTGTGAGGTACTTCCACAGCAGTGTGTCGCTGGCCGAGCAGATGCAGAAGGTGGGCCTCGTGGGTAGGCATGTGAAGGTATAATAAAGTGACCGGGCACAAAGACAGGCTTGGGTTCTGTGTTGAAGAAAAATCATGATTTTTAAACATTAGCCTATCAAAGAATAATCGCTCATCGGCCTTTCCGGTTCTGCCCTATCGAAAGAGTTCTGTCCTTTCCCCCCCTCCTCAGCCGCAGCACACACTGGGCTCCTCGATCCCGGCAGCAACATCCTCCTCGCCCGACCCGTTTCCGTCGATAATGTACTGGCGCGTCATCCAGTCGCAGAAGAACTTGCCGATGCCGCCGCCGAGGATGACACATATGATGATGTACCCGTTGTACGACATGACCAGCAACATGATAATATAAGCCAGCCCCAGGGTGACGGCGTGGACCACGGCGCGCAAGACCTGCTGCAGGGGGCTCGCGCGGAAGACGACCGCCCTGCCGCCACCGCCAGGGGCACCGCCAGGAGCCCCGGCGGCAGCGCCGCCTAGCCGCTTCCAGGCCGCGGAGGCAGGGGTGACTTTGGCCGTGGCCCCTTTGGGCGGGGGGTTGCCCGTTGCCGACGAGGACGAGGAGGACGAGGACGCCGACTGCTGCGAGTAGCCGAGCCTGGCCTGTGCGGCGCGCGCCTGGAACCCGCGCAGGATCCAGTCGTCGTACTCCTTGCCCACGCGGCGCAGGGCCTCGAGGATGATCACCAGCAGGATGGTGCCGATGCACGATGCGGCAAAGGCGCCGTTGCTGCCGACGTGCCATGATTCGGCCAGGAAGCACGAGTCTATTGTGTACCAGTTCCATAACATCTATTTATTTGAGGAAGATGTGTCAGTCAATCAGTCCATGCAGTCCATTTTGATGAATTCATTGGCTGTGGTCATGCATCGGAACGGCTGAGAGCGATATTGCCTTTTCAAGAACGGGGCGGGGCCGCGCCTTACCGACGAGTTACACGTCGTTGTGGACATGCTCATGTGATCCATCTTGTTTGAGTGGTCTCGCAGTCGCTGCGAGCGCGGAAGATCAACGCTTTAGATTCGGTTGCAGGCGAGTTGCTGCAAGTGAGCAGCTTGGACCTGCAGGAAGTGGGTGGGCGGGTTTGTCTGGAAGCGGGCGGCTTTGAGGTCTGATCCCGCGTGTGCTGCGTTGATGGGTAAACGGGTGAAGTCCGAATAGATGAATTGAATGCCCGGCGCGTCGGATCGCAGGTCAGGTCGTCAATATATTCCGTGTACCCAAAAGAGAGGAAGAGACGGAGATGAGCCCGATTTCTTTTGTGTAATGTTGTGTGTGCCTCGTCCCGAGACTTGGTCCCGAAAGCCGTCCGTGTGTGTGTCTTTATTGCCGTGTCCCCTCTCGAAAAGGTCTCCTCAACATGGAGATGCACATGCACAAACCTGGGGAGCCGATGGAGTGATTATTGAGCAAGTTTACAGTGCGACGACGGCTACCGACGACAACAGCATGCATGCAAACCTCCGACAGTGATGAGAAGATTTCCGGGAACCAGCAAGTAAAAGAGGCATAGGTCCCGACGATGGAGTAAAATGTTGCCACCACATAATCCCTCCCTCCCGTTCAAATCCCCTCTCTTCTTCTCCCGCTCGGTGAGCACAAAGCTGATGCCAAGCCGTAAACGTGCTCAACCCAAGCTCGACCACGGCCGCGGCCATCCCTGAGCTAAAGACGGAGATGGTGGGGGCTGGACGTGCCAGACGTGCCAGACGTGGGGCTATCTGGGAAACGTTGCCCAACTCAGAAGGACGTGTGGGGCCACCAGCACGTCTCTCACCAATCAGTGAACACAAGATCGGGGGCGGGATGTACCGTGGCTGCCGTGACGAGAAACTTGCTCAACTTAAGCCTCACGTTGGACCCACCTGCTCGCCTCTTGAATTGGGGTCTGTTTCCCTGCACTAAAGACAGACTGGAAAGAGTGCTCACGTTTCACTCACTGCTCCTCTCGCTCCTTCATCCCGGCCTCGGGAGTGGCGCCCGGGATTCTTACCTGTTAACGGCCGGATATCGTGGTCTTACTATAGCAGGCGTGTGCTGTTCCTGTCTCTGATTCCTTCCCTCCCCGAGTGGACACGAACCCCATCGTTGCTTCCGTCTTGCTTACACAGTCATTCGAGCCAGCAATATGGAAGGAGAGACCAGGCCAAGCAGGCCAAGCATGCTCTTTCCACTTCTCAACATGCAGCTCAAGGAGCAGACAAGAAGCCAAGCACGAGCAAGTTGGACAAATCTGCTCAAAAGAGCTCACTCAAATGAGTAGTCTACCTTCCAAATCTCCGTGTTGTGTTGAGTCGTGCACGAGCCCCGCGAAAGCTCCGGGAAACTTGCTCAAACCACCGCGGCAAGTGCTGCAGAGGTGCTTCCATAGTGGGTCTTGGCTCATCCGCCGGTGCCACCAACGACCTGCTCCGGATTTGCACTCCCTTTCCATCTCGTAAAAACCTTCCTTGGAACCTTGATGGAAGACACATGCAGTGGAAACATGCTCAGATTTGGGATTTTATCCAAACATTGGCGCCGTGGCCCCGGCGCCTGGGCGGCCGGTGGAACCACATCTGGATCCGAATTGTCGGGAAGGGGCCCCGTTTCGAATAATATGCCTGCTGGAGTGTCGCCATTTCTAATCCATCCTTTTTAATGTTTCTGTACCACCCCCCGTGTTCTGGTGTGTCTGTGTGTCTGCATGTGTTGTGTCAGTGTCAATCACCACTGCTGATCCTACCTCAAAATCCACTGAGCATCGGCAACGTTGCTTCAGCATCTGTGTAAACGAGGGCATACAGAAGTATTTCCCTCCCATCACAGTACTTGTGGACGCAGTTGGACGCCCAACCAATCCATCCACACACCCGGGAACGCCTCTGAGAGGTCAGACGGACAAAGGGACAGACTCACAGCCAGGATGGACGCCTCAAAAGGAATAATCGCCGCGAGGGTGCATATCCAGAACTTCTCCGACACAGACGGCTCAACACTCGAGCCTCACTGGGGCTACGCAGACCGGATCCTGCCCTGCACAAACGATGCCGGCTCATGCGCATACCTCGACCTCGTTTATGGCTCTCACGACATTTCTATGCTATACTCGGGCATCTTCTGGGCCGCCATCGCCGGGATATTATTATTATGGGGCCTCGGGCGACGAATATTCCCATCACGCACCGCAGACGACGCCATCACTTCAGGCGCAAAGGCAGAATCCCAAGGCACCCAGACCATAGGTGGCCTCGAGAAGCTGAAGCGGTCCATCTCGAGTTTCCGCCGGACCTACCTCCTCCCCGACTTCGCCCCCCGCATCCTCGGCCATGTCACCCGCCTGCAGGTGCTGGTCCTCTTCATCCTCGCCGGCTACCTCACCATCTTCTCCTTCGTCGGCATTGCCTACCAGACCTGGATCACGCCCGTCAAGGGCTCGCCCGGCGTCAACAACACACGGACCTCTCTCGGGCCCTTTTCCGACCGAATTGGCGTGCTGGCCTACGCGCTGACGCCGCTCTCGGTTCTGCTGTCCAGCCGCGAGTCGCTCCTTAGCGTCATCACCGGCATCCCCTACCAGAGCTTTATGTTTCTGCACCGGTGGGTTGGCTATATCATCCTGATTCAGTCCACCGTTCACACCATTGCCTGGATCGTCGTCGAGGCAGCCCTGTACCAGCCGCAGCCGACTGTGTGGACCGAATTCGCCGGGCAGCTGTATATCCAGTGGGGGTTTGTCGCCCTGGGACTGCTCATATTGCTGTGGATCTTTGCCACGCCCTGGGGGATCCGCCTGACAGGCTACGAATTCTTCCGGAAGGCGCACTATGTCCTGGCCATGGTGTATATTGGCGCTATAATCGGCCACTGGATGCAACTGCAGTGCTTCCTCATTCCGGGCATCCTGCTCTGGTTCTTCGACCGCGTCGGCAGGGCGGTCCGCACTGGGCTGCTTCACTATCGCTGGGTACCCGCAAAGAACAAATGGGGTTTCGAGTCGGCAAAGGCGAGGATTACGCGGTTCGAAGACAGCGACAGCGGCGATGTTGTCCGTCTGGACTTTGACCACGTTCAGCAGCCGTGGCAGGTCGGCCAACACTTCTACCTGTGCTTCAGCGAGTCCTCGGTCTGGCAGTCCCACCCGATGACGCCACTCAGCCTGCCCCTGGCCGACGAGACCGGGGCCGTGAGGCACTCGTACGTGATCCGCGCCAAGAAGGGCGAGACGAAGAAGCTCGCCGACATCGCGGCCAAGAAACTCGCGGCGCTACCCGCAGGACCAAAACCAGCAGCAGGAACCGAGCCGACCACATCTGTGGTGCTAACGGGCCCCTACGGCGTGGACATGATCTCCAGCGTGACGCCCGAGACCAACGTCCTCTGCGTGGCGGGCGGCACGGGCATCACCTTTGTCCTGCCGGTGCTGCTGAAGCTCGTGCGCGAGAAGCCGGTGGCGGGCCGCAAGATCGAGCTCGTGTGGGCGGTGAGGCGCGACGCCGACGCCAAGTGGGTGGCCGAGGAGCTCGAGTTCATCAAGGAGGCCGGCTGCTCGCACAGCCTCGACATCAACGTCTACGTGACGCGCGAGAAGGAGCACCACCCTTCGGTGCGGCGCGGGACCGGGGCGGGAGGGGCCGACGACAAGAAGGGCGGCGACGGCGGCCCGCAGGAGAAGGTCGAGTCGTCGGCCTCGTCCGCGGCGGGGGGCTGTGACTGCAACGACGTGACGCACCACCACCCCGACAACACTGAGATACCCGAGGCGAGGCGGCCTCACCTGGACGAGATCGTCAAGGGGTTCGTCGGGTCCGTGGCCCGCGGGTCGACGACCGTGTACGCGAGCGGGCCTGGCGGCATGATTGGGGACCTGAGGGCGGCGGTTGCTAGCTGTAATGCGTCGGGGGCCGTCTGGAAGGGCGATGCGAGGGGGGATGTGAGGTTGATATGCGATGATCGGCTAGAGTAACTAGACCCAAAAGCTAAATTCGTACAATTTCAAAATATCAAAGTTAATTATTACTTCAAGTCTCACGGGCTGTGATTGACGGCTTTCAACACTGGTTCACGGGTCGCACCGCTCAGAAATTTGGTTCAACTTGATCCAACAGCGAAACCCGAAACCACGGGGCGTCGGGGACGCTGTGGTCTGATGCTGGCCCAATGAGTACCAGTGGTACTGTCGTGCCAAATCTACCTTGCATTAGGGTGCACCGGCCTGCAGTTAAACTTGTGCGATGGCCCGATCGAGGTTGGCTCGCGGGCCAAAGCTCCGATCGTGTCCAACAATACCTCACGGACATCGACAGCTGCACATTGCGGGACGAGACGAGTGGTCGAAAGATGATCTGCCTGTGGGACGTCGCACAAGATCAATTATCAATTAACACTCCGTCCTTGGTGCTTGTTTTTTTTGGCGCCTTTTCGCCCTGCAGACAATGGCGTCTGCTTGCCTCGTCGCTTACACTGCCGTGCAGCAACCCCATCGCCCGAGAAGAGTGGCGCACGCTCAGGCAGTCATAGAAGTAAGTGGTCCTATCAGGATGCCCTAGACTGCATCCTAGCTGAGCCATCCCTCACGGCCCCGTTCAACAGCTGCGGCGTCAGATTCCGCTACAACGACCTCATTCATACTTACATCCCTGGTAGACCTTCTCCGTCCACCACGTTCGGCCACTTGATTCCCGTGGCACCGGTATTCGTCGCAGGGTGCGAGCAAATGCTGCTCCGGCTGAGTGTGGGTTGGGCGGGGATAAGACACTATGGTGTTGGTGGCACTTGTGGCAAGAAGTTGCACTTGTTGTGATGTCTTTTGTCAAACACTAAATGCCCAGGTGTGTTTTCAAGGCAAAGGGGTGTCCTATATCCTTCGCCGGCAGGCCTAGTATCTTAAGGTGAGTCCAAACTCATCTCTCAGATGCCGAACTTCCCAGGAATGTCACTGAACTTACCAAAACAAGCAGACTATGCCATCCTCAACCGGATATGGTGACAGTGACAGAGACTTTGATCTAGAAAACAAAGTTCAGGCTATCCCAGCGCCCGTCTCTTCCATGGACGATGACCCTTTCCGGGCTGGAAAAGTCACCCTGGACTTCGAGATGACAGTCCGAGTTGCCCGTCTCAACGTGACTGGAAGATGCCCATGGACATCCCAACCTTGGAAACCTGTGGACTGTTGTCGACGACAGTATCATCTGTGGTGATCTCTGCCATTCAGGCCTCACGGAGTGTGTCATGCTAGATAGCACATAGGGTTACGGCAGTTTCCAACCATGTCTAGCGGCAACCATCGTGTGTTGGGTTGTTGTTGGCAGAACAAGCCCTGTGCTCCAAACTTTTATTCCACACAATGGTTGCGTGCATCAGAATGGTTTGCCTTTCAACAAGAACTCGAAAGTCAGCCGCCTGAAGACGGTCTGCGGTATCACTGCGCCGAATCTAAGAATATCGCACATGTGAGCACGGTACCATGCAGTCTCACACACACACACACAAAGCTGACCACATACCCATGACACGAAATTATATCCCTCAGGGTCTCTGCCAGAGTTTGCAGGCCACTGAGCTCGAAGCCGCCGAAATGTGGCTGGGACCGGATGAGGTTCCAGGCCTGCACCGGTGTGATCTGGTCGTCCGAGGCGCATACCTCCTTGGAGAGGGCGAGCAGGTTTTCGAGCATGGTCTCGGGGAGCTCGTGCTGCTTTATCGACTCTGGTGACACTGGAGAAGTGGTCTCGGACGGACACAACACCGCGCACGCCTGCGATGACAGCGTGAGTGCGTGTCCAGATGGGTCTTCCGGCTTGTCAGGGTCGCCGTGGAGATGGTCGAGGCATGGCCTTTCGAGGCTGTGGCGACGTTCAACATGATCCAGTTAGCGTGTGGACGAAATAAGTTACAAACATTTTGAACACGGAAGCGACTTACGCAAGCACAAAATCCATACCCAAAGCCACTGGATCAACATCGCCGAGCCGAGCGAGAGGCGGCGCCGGGCTGGACATGTTGTTGGGCTTGGGGCTTCTCTCGGTTTTCGTCGGGGTTGGCCTGACTATGTCGTCTACTCCCTCGACGCCATGTTCTTCAAGCTTTCCGACCAATCTCTGGATGGTGCCTTGGAGTCGTTCGTTCTCTAGTAGCAACTCTGCTTCCCGTGCCTTGCTCTTGGCGACTTCTCTCTCAAGCGCCTTGGTGTACGCCTCTTTTCGTTCGCGATACGTCCTGGTACCAATTTTCATAAGCATGTTGAATAGGGTGGACCATCGCAGAGTTCTCTCTTACTGCTGCGCTTGTCTGACCTGAGCGCGGCGCTTCTGTACACGGTCCTCCTTCGGAGCTGGCGGGTCCGCACATGTCAGCAAGTAAAGTGGATATAGCGAGGGACGTGGTCTGCGCGGAACTCGGCTCACGAACCCTGGGGATTAAAAATACGAAAGATGTTGTTCGTCATAGCGGATCGTCTGGTCTGTTTGTGCAGCAAGGTCCGGTCTGATTGAGTATCCAAGCGACACGATTGCTTGGGGCAAGTGCTGAATAGTATCGAAAGATTAGCGATCAAGAGAGCCTGTCGAAAGATGTGATGTTGGATTGGAACACCGGGGCCGGGGCCGAGGCCAGAGGGAGGCCATGTGATGTGAGGCAAAGTAACCAGGTCAGCTTGGCCTTGGCCACCTGCCGCCGCACAGAAAGCATCAAATCAGGGCTACAATGCTTGTATGATCTTCAATGTCAGCGTTTCGAAGGGCATCTGCCAATGAGAGAAAACGCTAGCCCTCCATGATCAACTAATCAAGCTATGCAACCCTTGTAACGTTTAGGGTCAGCCTGAAACCCCCCTGACCCTTGACACCCTGGGTCGCCCCCAGCAGCAAGTGCCAAGAACATGTCCCAATCGGGAAATTCTGATTATTCTCGGAGCCTTTCGTAGGGCTGCCTACATCTGTGACATTTCATGGCGACTTGAGGTAGGCTTCTGTGTTGGGAAGCCTGGCATATTCACTTCAACCACAGCCCACTTTCTGTTTTGTCTGAGATATTGTGATCAGGAGTCCTCGACTTGGCCCACCTCCAAGGCCTCTCTTGTCCGAAAGGGGAAATCCTGATTATGGAACAACAAAGTGCTACACCGTGGGTTGGCACCGACGCGAAGGATCAAAAGACTACTTTCTGGATAGGCAGACGCGAGAATATCAACACCTTTGAACGTATACTATAAAGTCTTTCGTCCAATCTACCCTTTTGCATCCTAATAGTCTCCCCTCGCTATACAGATCATCAGACTTCCTGTAACTAAACAGCTGGACCTCACATTCATTCCAACGCATCGACAAGCCACTCTTTCGGCAATCTACTGGATAGACTGCCTTCAAGCCCTCGTTAAAATGTTCATCTCCACGTTCGTCTTTCTGACGGTGCTTGCACCTTCAACAATGCAGGTCTCGGCACGACCAATGAAGTCTTGCGGGAAGCCAGCGGGCGGCGCAGCAAAAGTCGCCAACGGCAAGGCTATTTACATGCTGAGCAACCAGGAATCCAACTCTGTGGTGGCTGTGCCCATTGCACAGGATGGATCACTTGATGAGGCGGGCGGCTCATCGACCGACACTGGTGGTTCGGGTGCCACCGGTGTTGACGGCTCGACAAACCAGCCTGCCAATCCAGATCCGCTGTTCAGCCAGTCTGCCTTGACTATCGCCGGCAATGTAAGTGAAAAGCTCTCGTGTTCGTTTATGCTACCTCATCTTTGCAACGAGCTAACCTTTTGGCAAGAACCTGTTCGCAGTCAACGCCGGGTCCAACACTCTCTCCATGTTCGCCATCGACGCCCAGGACCCCACGAAGCTCACCATGGTGGGCAACCCCGCCGACCTGCCGGGCGAGTTTCCTGTCACCGTGGGGGCGTCAGCAAAACACAACCTCGCCTGCGTGGGCATGTCGGGAAGCACTGCTGGAATATCGTGTGCCTCGTTCGACGCCACGCAGGGGCTCGGGGCCATGGACGCCCTCAGGCCCTTCGATCTCGGCCAGACCACACCGCCCGTCGGCCCAACGAATACAGTATCGCAGGTGTTCTTCTCGGACGACCAGTCGATGTTGCTCTCGACGGTGAAGGGGGACCCGACCAAGAACAACACTGGCTTCCTGGCGTCCTTCCCCGTCAATGCGGCCGGTCAGTGCCAGGCTGCGTCCGTCGGCGCGGAGGGCTCGCAGGCCTCTCCCAACGGGACCGCAGTGCTTTTCGGGTCGTCGCCCATCGCCGGCTCCTCGGACCTCTTCGTGACGGACGCCTCGTTCGGCGCCGCCGTCCTGAGCACGCAGCAGGCAGCAGCAGGCGGTTCCGCGCAGGCCGGGGGCTCGGCAGCCCCCGAAGTTGTGGGCAAGGGGGCCATCGACAACCAAAAGGCCACCTGCTGGGTCGCCATCAGCCCGGCCACCAACACAGCCTTTGTCACGGACGTCGGGGTCAACCATGTGGTCGAGATGTCCCTGAAAGACGCGAGCATCCTGAGCGAGACTGATCTCAGTGCTAATGGCGACCCGGGCTTGATCGACCTCAAGGCGGCTGGCAACATGATCTATGCATTAAGTCCCGGCAACGAGACCACCAATGCCGCTGTGACGGTGATGGATGCCAACTCAAAGACGCAGGTTCAGCATCTCGATATGCAGTCACTTGGTTTGGATAAGAATGCCCAGGGTATGGCGGTTCTAGAGTGAACTATTCGATGGCTCTGGGATCCATGGAGAAGACTTGCAGGAGATGGGTGAATCATCCCGCATGAGTTCAAATCCAACGTGAGAAGTCTGCATTGGGCTCCATTTCACATTCAGTCGCACGCCAACCAAATGTATTAGCTTCTTAAGTCATTTCATTTCGTCAACGATGATAATATGAGCAAGTAATATTATTCTGTGACATAGGATGAAGCTCCTTGATATTTTCCATTGTGCTAAGATTTGCATGCCCAAGTGAAGTTGTATGCGATTGTGGCTTTGGCCTCATGCCTGCGTCGTGCTGCATTTCTTTGTCAGGAAGGGTCCTGCCATTTCGTATACCAGCACTGCCATAAACAGAGAGAGGCATTGTCCGCGTCATAGCTTCCCTGTATCTAAAGGACAATTCCCAGAAACGCGCTCGAACACGCGTTTACAAGCTTGGGCCACGGGGACATAACACTGTGACCGGTCGTTAGCGTCTCCAGTAGATATTTCCAAAGGAAAGTACAAAGACTTGTTACACAAAGCTCTGCAGTGGACTTTCTCGTAGGTCCCTATAGGCATGCTCAAGTAATGGCAACTTCCAAAATAGCATCTGCGGTAGCATTTCATGACTATGGAATCACAAAGTTCTAGTCAATGCTGAGTACCTAGGTTGGCGGTGACGTTTTATTGTACAATACGGCGGTGATCGTAGCTTCCTCTCCAAAGTGAATGAGGCCACCCCTACTTTCGGCGTACTTAAGGGCGCAAACCGTCAAAATCTGCTACTCGCGCCGAGTTGACAGCCCGACAGCACCCCTTGCACAGCCAAACACGACCGCTATTCGACAGGGCAACCCCCACCAATCTACTGCAACGATGGCACGCAGCAAAGACCCCAATGATCCCTACCACCACAAGCACCGGTGCAGCGGCAGAGTAGGTGACACCGATATCCCTGACCTTCCCGTTTGCTCGGGCAACTGGTCTCAGCACCCGCTGACATGCCTCTCCTTGCAGCACAGCAAGGGCCACTGGTGCTGGACCAATGCTGAGATCAAGACTCTCCGGTACCAGGCGGGTGTGCTGCACCTAGACTGGCGCATCATCGCCAAGGTTAGTCTTCTGATGTCTGATCCGACTTTCGGAATGTGTGGCCAACACAGAGGGCCTGGAGGAAAGCCAAGCTGAAATATCTGTGGCAGTCTTTCACCATCGACGGTTTTGTACGGCATACAACAGCCGAATGCTTCAAGAAATGGAGCAAAGAGTTTCGGGACCCGTACGACCGAACGCCCGTCAATGCCACGACGCTTCAAGAGAACACACAGCCGTGAACAGAAGAGTCTTATGCGAAGCCACCAGAAACACAGAAGCACGGCCCAACATTCTTCAGAAAACAGAGATGGAAGGCATCTATGGCTTGCCCCTGATCCACAAGCAGTTCTTTCTTCGGGAAGTCACAAAACGGGGCAATGGGATATACCTATATCTGCAAAAGGTATCTGCATTTTTGGCGACAGCACACAGGATCAGATGGTTAGGTGGCGAATAAAATTTTGAGCAGAGAAGAAGGAAAGCAGCACTATTAGCAGTGGGAAAGTCAATCAACCCAGATTCAGTGCACAGTGTCCCTGACCCGACCCGATCCCCCAATTCTAGGAACCATTCAATCTGTGCAAAGTGATAGGTTTGTCCGGGTTGGTCGAAACTATATTTGTGCTATTGACCACGGGTATCAGTCGCAGGGTAATTTAACGCTGCCTTATTCGGGCAGGTGAACATATGCCGCTGAGTATCGGAGCAAGGCTGTGCAGTGCATGTCCAAACACAGAGGGGAGAAAGGTACGCAACAACCGATCCACTCCTTTACCAGATATCTCTCATCTCACCCACCAGACCTGGCTCCAGTCCCACTCGGTTCTCCTATAAGCCTATGATGCAAGAGTTTTATTAGGGGTTGGTTGCAATACCCACTCTTAGTAAGCTCCATACACCTGCAGGCTGTTGAACCAACATTGCCCTCCGGGCTTCCGGCTCGCTTATTTAAAGTCCCTGATTACGCATGTGCTCCCAAATTCGGACGGTACGGGCTTCAAAATATCCAACAGCGCCACACACGAACCTTTGGAGGACTTTCCCACAGACACTCTTTCCCAAACACAGTCACAGAAGATTCGATCATGGCGCACAACCAAATGTTTCAGTACTCCCTGGCGCTCAGCCTTATGGATGGTGTCGCCGACAAGGGCCTGCCCATCTCCGAGTTCCTCAAGCACGGGGACCACGGCCTGGGCACATTCCGCTACATGAACGGCGAGATGATCGTGGTCGATGGCGATGCATATCAGATGCTCTCGGACGGCTCTATCGTGGATCTCGACCCGAATGGCGACGCCATACACCCGTTTGCCCAGATCACACGCTTTAAGCCTGAGGTTATTACTCAGGCTTCTATACCCAGCAAAGAAGAGTTGAACGGCATCGTTAGTGGCTTAGTGTAAGTTTCTTTTGTTTCTTCAGAGCACGTGTTCTATGTGGCTGTGGAGCGATGTTTGCTCAGTTTTCCTCTCTGTTCTTTGACACAACCATCTCAACTTCTTCATCAGATGCTGCGTCCTGTAAAGAGAAATTGCTAATCTGTCTCCCCAGCCCGGAATCCAAGAACCATCTCCTAGCTATGCGCTTAGATGGCGTCTTCAAGTCTGTTACCGTGAGGACCGCAGCGGGGCAAGAGCATCCGCACCAGGGCCTACTCCAGATTGGGAAGAACCAGGTCTCCTTTACCTTTAAGAATGTTCGTGGGACCTTGATAGGGTTTAGGCAGCCTCACTACCTGCAGGGCATTGGTGTCCACGGCGATCACCTCCACTTTATTACCGACGACCGGAAGCGCGGTGGACATGTCCTAGCTCTGCAGAGTGACGGCGAAGTGGAGGTGAAGGCGGCCCAGATGTACACGATGACGCTGGAGCTGCCCAAGGGCGACGAAGACTTTGACAAGGCGGACCTGCTAGGAGCACACGAGGATTTGAAGACGGTGGAAGGTTAATAGCTGGAGGTTGACTTCATGTCCAGGGTCGTCATGGCGATGCATCTTGAGACGGATCTTGAATACTGACCAAATATTGTGTAATTTATATGTATCAGTATCTGTCCTTCCCCCTAACAGAAGCAACATCATTCAACTCCACCCCTTCGGACGCCCGCCCCGACTCGGCGGTCCCAAGTGCCGCAAAACCCGGGTCCAGCGCCTCCTCGCTCGCCGTGCTCTGTACCGTCATCGTGATGGGATACGGGTCCGTCGCCGTGGACCGCTTCCACTTCCGCAGCCGCCTCTCCCGCGGCGTCTCGGGCTCGCCTCCCTCCCTGTCGGGCCAGAAGCGCTGGGTGAGGGTGCGCGGCGCGTTTGCCGCGGCGCCCGGGCTGATCTTGGCGTCCCGGGACCCCTTGTGCAGCACGAGGCGGACGAACCAGGTGCTCACTATCGGTGCGCACCCCGCGACGATGCCGATGACCTGCTCTGCCAGGGCGAGCAGGACCACGATCATGTAGATTACGGTTGTATCTTTGCCGTCGGCCATGGGTACCTGGTAGGCGAGGCGGGCGATACTGGAAAGTGGCGCGAGTGTGCTATGGAGGGCGCAATGTGAGTAAATGGTCATACGACAAGCGCGCGGATGTGGACGAGAACCGTCCATCAATGATCAAAGCTTGACTCACCCGAACGCAAACAGGGCCCACACAGCCCACTTGCGCCTGCGGCTCATATTCAGCCGCCACAGCGATGCCATAGGGATCACCAATACCAACAGGTCGCTAATGATGTTGATAATCGACGCCGAGATCAACACCATGTACTGATTCACGCAGCTGCTGCCATACGGCTTGTTGTATGGGACGCACTGCAGCGCCAGAGCCAGAATCAGGCCAACTGTGTAGAGGAAGTTGAGCCATACGACGACCTGGATTATCCACCACAGGGCGCTGCGGGTGACGCCCTTTGGGAAGAAAAGCCGGACGTATAGCAGCAGAATGGAGAGCTTGGCGAAGAACATGCTCGTGCGGGCGACCATCTGGAGGTCCTGGAAGAGCTCGACGTATCGCTTGTATTCTGCGAGGGGCGTATCTTGGTGGTGCACTGCAGTGGCTGCTGTTAACACCCGGATATACACGAGACGAGGAGATGGGGATACTGACGCCCACCGCCGTGCTGCATCATCAGCATGAACAGGGTACATAGCACGATGGTGCCCATCCAGGCCACGAGCATAGACCCTGATACATCGAAACAAGTCCTTGTCAGCTCGAGGAGTCTGCAGACACGACGGTACCAAGGAATTATTGGCGTTTGACTTACAGTCATCCCACCAGAATTGCTGATAAACTGTAAATCTGGTGTAGAGGCGGGTCCCAGTAAAGAGTGTCGAAAGGGCGATGAACAAAATACTCACTCCTACGACAGTCTCACTGTTGATAGGAGCCCGCGCCCGCGCCTCGTCCGTGATGATGCTGGGGAAGTTTTCAGCCATGATTCAAACATGCCCGGGCCTCATGGCGCCCTTGGGCCCAAAGACGAACGAGGATCCGTGAACGTCGATTGATGAGATAGACGGTGGTTTTCAGATCTCATGGATCGTCGTCCGGCCCACTATATAGAGACACTAATCCACAATAGGCACCAGAGTCGTCTCCTACAGAGTTCTTCGGGGAGCCTGCGCCGCCTGAGGGCACCTGCTAAATCCGGTATCTTTCCTGCAGACCGGTGTTGAATATCACTAATGATAATCCACACTGCCTGCATCCCGAACGGATAAGGCTCCACATCTTGTCTTTTGCACAAAGTTCAGCGCCTCGGCCCCCAAGTTTGCAGGCCCTTGGCTCAATTTGCAGGTGCCTTGCCACAAGTCCATCTGCTCAAAGGGTTTTGCAGAATGCACTGGAGTGTTCGCAGAGATTGCCTCGAGTAGGCGTTACGCCCGGTATGAAGGACCCATAGTGATGGTAAACCCACAGTTCCACACAACTATCCCAGAGATATCCAACAATGCAACGTTGTGGCTGCGAGGACGGAGGACGCTTACACCCTTGTCAGCCCCCCCCTCCTCCCTGCATGTGAGCTGTCAACTCACGTACATTGGACTCTTCAACCCTCAGGATCATGCCCGCCTTGAACCTCGGCTCTGTTCAGCTCCTGAATTTTGCCAGTCTGAAGTCGTCTCTCACAGCAACTATGTCAGTTCTTTGAGCGCGGATGGGCCCCCGGTCACCACACAATGTAACGCTACTGCATCCACTGCTCACGGCCCGACTTTTAGCTGGGTACATGCAGTCTCGTGGAGCACCCACTCACTCCGGCTCTCAGTCCCGGACAGGCCAGGCTCCTCCGACTCCCATAAATAAGAGAACTAGCTGCGGGACGGAACGTTCCCCTGAATCCTATCATGCAATATTCCCGCACGTCTGTGCGAGATGTGGGTAGTCTTGGTGACCACTGCCAATTTGTAGGGTCGTTCCAACAGCTTGACAGGGAAAGCACCACGGAAGTTATAGCCGTGGGAGTGTCTGTTGGTTGGAAGATGCATACAGAGATCAAGAAATTTCGATCAGCCACCGAGCACCCCGGGACTTGCTGAATCCTTCCGTTCCACACTATGCATGTAACCTCTTCCTTTAAATGCACCATCACATCATGATTTCCGATTGACCCGTGGCCGTCCTTCACGATCTGCGATTGACTGCCTGCTCTCTTCATCAAAACAGTAAGCGCCTGTGATCCGCGGCTTAGGTACCGAGCCACTCGATCGGTCGACCACCTTCTCCCCTCCTCATCTCTCGTCAGCCTACGTGTCTGCTGCATCTGCCTGTCTATTACCTACCTGCATTTCAGCTTACCACCATCCCTCCCCTGCCACAGTACCATCCACCACCAGTACAACAGTAGTAGCCCCCAGAGAAAATTGCAATCATGGGACTTCACTCCACCGCGACAACGTTACTGGCTGCAGGCGCGCTGCTCCTCCTCCAGCCGGCAGCGGTCCTGGCGCTCAACCTGAACATCACGGCCCTGGGCGCGGCCAATAACGCGTCGACGCTCGAGTGCTGGCAGATGGACACGCCCTTTGCCATCTCGACGCAGCAGGGCACCGCGGGCAGCGCGCAGCTCCAGCTGGGCAACACGAGCACCATCTCGTACAGCGTTCTGCCGGCGCAGTTCGACGCTGGGGTGCATAATGCGCCCGAGAACCAGTGAGTTGCCGGAATCCCCGGCGTCCCGTCTCCTTTGTACTACTATTGGTTGAAAGGTGTCCCGTTCGACTTGCATAATTTGCTGCGGGCTGGCTCCAGCTGCTCGGGTATCTGCAGCGTCGCGCAACCTATTCATCGAGCCTATCGATGGAAACGGGGCTCACAAGCCCACCCTGATATCCATTTAACCCCCGACATCATGCAGACTCATGTGCTGATCACTCCCGTCTTAGATGGGTCATTTTCCTCTCGGGTCTAGCCTACATCTCCCTGCCGGAAGACGACACAACCAGTGTGTACGTATCTGGTGGGCAGTTCGGCCTCATCTTTGCAGCAGACACCTCGGATGTCAGCGCGAGTGGTCACGCCACGGCCTACCCTGGAACCACCGAGACGATTGCCATCCAGATCCCCACCGAGGACGGCGAGATACCGGCCCACTCGATCTTGCATCCTGGGCCTTGCACTGCGAACGATACCCTGGGCCTGATCATGCTGGGGGCTGGAAGTGGCTAACTTGAGCGTTGTGTGTTGGCGATATACATACGAGCTGCCAAATCTTCACGCGGGGCTGCATGTATATCAACACAAGCTACCTGAGGATATGGGATGATAGTAATTGATAATTCAATTCATGAGTGCTGGAAACGGGTTTTTTCGGATGATGGCCATTACCATCGCCGATTGACTTGCACTTCAAAGTTGCGTTGTTAGTGACGTCTCGTCTGTAGTACTCTCGCTCCTGCACAGCAGGTTGTGGTCCATTCGGTGGCCCAGTATGCTCTTATGTGTTGACCGTTGCATTAGAGCGCCAGTACCTTTACATGTCCAACCTGAATTCGACGACTGCATCTGTTCGTTACGGAACAATGACACCAACGTGAGGTTTCAAAACAAGGCAGGGAGCGACTCGCTTGTTGACAGACGCTCCCATCGCTCTTGAAAATCCAGCACACCTGCCTGATCACTTCCATTGTGGCCCAAGACAAATAAGCCAGTCTGTATTAGGGCTTCCTAACTCATGCAAACATACGGAGCCCTTCGAACTCTGGCAGCCCTCGAACAGCTTCGACAAGGCTCCCCCAGGACTCATCCTTGGTGCCGTTGGTATGAACCTGTTGTTTCATGATTAGTTTAATCTCGTGCCCGAGATCAGACGGTACCCAGGACACGAAAGAGCCATAACTTATGGTATGATCGCACTTACATTGATAATTATGTCACGATAATGCTCAAAGATCGGTTCAATCTTCTCATCATACTCTTTCAGTCGCCTTTCGAAAACCTTCTTGTTGTCCGTGATGCTGCGCTGACGTTTGACGAACCTCTCCTGTGCGATGAGAAGATTGCAGTGGAGGACAATGACTCGCAAGGGTGCCGTAAACTGGAAATGCACAACAGATGTTAGCATTACGCTTCGGACAAGGTCGTGGTGTCAAGGACCAGGAGACACTCACCTCCTTCTCAAAAGCCCGCGCGGTCTCGATGTCCCGGGGAAACCCGTCAATGAGCCAACCAGAACCCCACGATGATTTCCCGTCAAGCAGCTTTTGCTTGAGCAGTGGGATGATAGTGTTGGGCGGCAGGAGCTTGCCCACCTGCACGTGTTCCGCGATGTCTCTCGGCGAGAGGTGACTATCGACGTTTGACAAAGCCTTATCGTCGGAGGCATTGCTGCATAGCTCCCGGAGGTAGTCCCCGACAGAGAGGTGCCTGAAACTGGCAGGAATCTGTTGACAGACTCGAGAGCAGAGCGTGCCCTTTCCGCTGCCCGGTGGGCCGATGACAAAGACGATGGGGCCGGGTGGAAGTTCTCTTTCAATTGAAGCATTGCTCTCCGGAGGCGGCTGTTCTGCGGCCATGGTCGTGCCAGAATGGGAATGAGATGCTGGGAATTGCCCTCGTCTCTAGTGACTGATATCCAAGTATTACTCAAGTCTGGTGAAGATTGTAGTAGTTACCATGGACTCAGTGTTGAATGGATTTCAGGATTTAGGAAGAGATCGTCCAGAATGCAACTATTTGTATTGACAGATGCACATTGTTTGACCTCAAAAAGCTTTCCATCACGGACTCAACCTTTGCGGGCCACGCGAAGCATACCGACGTTTGCGTTTGAGTAAATACACTTTGCGTTTGGCACCAACAGTCAACCTTGGAAGCAGATCTGGGATGTCTCACAATCACACACGGTCAACATCAAGCATGTATGACTGATGACCAATGGTCTCGGCATGTCGAAATATTACATACAGATTTAAAGATTGGCCAAAATAGATGTGCACAATGGTTGGGGAGTTGGACACAAGATCGGGGACCCACAGTATCACTGGGCCAGGGGCGACCCATGGCTGGGCGGCAAAGCTCAATCAAGACCCAATGCTTCATAGGGTGAGGAAACACGTTCGGTATATTTTGGTATGTAATATGCAGATGAAAACACAGAAAGCAGTAAATCAGAGCAACAACCTCGATCAGTAAATCCCATGCCAAATTTCCCGCCCTCGCTGTCCAGTATTCTCCAACTGCACGTCCCGTCCACGGCAACGACTTAGAAGTCGGTGACAGAGACCTCAACACCGCCGGAAGAGTAGTACTCCGCAGCAGGGGAGATGGTGGAGGAGCTCAGGCTGGTGTTGACGCCGAGGACGATCCAGGCCAGGAAGCCGTCCTGGATGTCGTCGCCGAGCTGCACGTAGTTGAAGAAGGGGTCGGTGGTGCCGTTGGTCTCGGTCTCGGAGGCGATGACACGGTCGTCGGCATTGGCGAGGTTGGACTGGGTGTTGGTGTTGTAGGGGTAGAGCAGCTCGACCTGGTCGCGGACGGACTGGTCCCAGAAGGTCTGGCCGATGTGCGAGGCGGTCAGGTCGTACACGGTTCCGTTCTCGCGGACGGTGGCGTTCTCGTGGAGGATGGTGTGGATGTGGATTGCGCGGCCGGCGTAGTGGCCCGGGAAGAGGGTGTTGAAGGAGGCGACGCCCTCCTCGTCGGTGGGCTGGAGGCCGCGGAGGAAGGTCTTGTCGAGGACCGAGGTATCCTCCGTGTTGCCGTTGCCGGTGTTGGTGGTTCCGGAGTAGACTCCGGTGGAGTTGCAGCTGAAGATCTCGAAGTAGGAGCCGACAATGGGCTCGCAAGTGTTGACGTCGATGATCTGGAAGTCGTAGTGGACGGGGACACCCTCCTGATCGTCGACGAGATCCTCACGGACGTACTCGCCGGCGACGTAGTAGGGGCCACTCTCTCCCTCGGCAGTCAGGATGCAAGAAGTGTACGACGCAAAGACGTCTGCCTCGGGCGTGTTGAGAGTGAAGCCAGTGTCTGTGGCGTTGTGGTCGGTAGCCAGGACGGTGGCGAGGTCACGAGCCTTGATGTTGCGCTTCTTGACCAACTGGTCCCTTTTGTTGGCACGGCGCTCGATGGCACGGTCCTCGATACCACGGGTCTTGAGCTTGGCTGTGCAGTGCTCGAGGTTGCGAGAGGTGTGCTGGAGCATAGCCCGGCGCACAGCGATCTCCTGGTCAAGGTTTCCGTGGGCGGAGACGACTCCAGCAGCCACAGCACCGGCGATGATAGCAGAATAACGCATTTTGGCAGTGATTTTCAATGAGCACGACTTGTAAGAAGCGAAAGAGCGAATGAAAAAGTTTCAAGTGAGAGACTGAAGTTGTTGCGATGAGAGCGATGCGGATGAGGAATTCCAATGAGGATCATCATGTCGACAATCTGATCTTTTTATGTTCATGTCTACATCACTAGATAGAATTATTTTTGCAAGTGTCCTCGTTCTCCTGAGTCCTCAGCCACGCTGTTGCTGTTCGCATACACCAGCGATCATCATAGCCAACATGGGTGTAATGGTTGACAGCGTTCTCTTCGAAATCCCACATACCGATTTGAAGACCCATAGGGGACCAACCGCAGGGGCGATAGCCAGTCAGGTTGAAGGTGTTTCTTGCAGATGTCACCTACACGCAAAAGTCTGACGCGTCAGGCTGTGAACTTGTATCCACTACTTACCCATCACAAGCGTTCCCGTCGGTTGTGACGAGGACCGATCCCATGCACCCGAAACTCCATGCCAATCAAAGCAGATGAATTACTCACGAGGTGGACAAAGGGATGTGGGTAGAATTGCAAGATACGCGTAAACAAGCGACGGCATGTGGGAGTGCCAAGAGTGCCACCCGTTGCTCCCTGAGCCTCCCACACAATAAAATCGGAGCCGAAGGCGCATGGGCAGGGGTCCTGTAAGGTACGCGTACAGCTTGCCCTTATACGACGGAAAAAAAAACAAAAGGCCATGTTCGTCTTATCATCTACATATAGTATTCAAAGATCAACCGGCTCGTACAACGCACACACTCGCGGATGAAGTCGATACCTGTGGTCGCACTGAATTCCCTTCTCGGCTCCAGTCCTTCCACTTTTTTCGAACTGGACTGTGCCTTGAACGTGACCATGAACAAGTCAGGCATTCCGCCTATGAATCCCACCAATGGTTGACATGGGCCCTGACAGGAGAAATAAGGCATTGCAAGCCAACTCATCCCATGTCTCGCAGTGCTGCTTGGTAGGCCGGGTATCCTCACGGAGCCTCCGTCAGGCTTAGACTCGTAGCCCCCCTTACGACTTGGCTGGTCTTCCTTCACGTCTCATTTCGGTTCCTCCCGAGCAGTGCCTGCGCCTGGGGCTTTTAGCACATCATCACCAAAATACCCCCACAGCCCCACACACTTCCTGGTCTCAAGTACGCGTACTGGCGTGGAGGAACTCGGCATCTTGGGGCACCTTTGCCCCGAGGCCGATCTAAAATCCAGTGCATTGTTTATCGGAAGTTGCTCCGCTACAGACGGCCTCTTCGGATAATGTCCTCCTCTACGGGCTGAGTCTCACACTTTGCCGGTGGAATATGATGCTACTGGCTGCTCAACATTTTGTGGTGCATTAAATGTCGCGGAACATTCAAAGACTACACCGCTGACCATAATTTAAACTGAGAAAGAAATCAGTCTCATAAAAGAAGATGAATATCTTGTGTGAGGCGCAGCCCCGGATTCACAAGCTCTCAAGGCCTCTTGGAATCACCAGCATGCGTCGAACTACGCGGCTAGTGAGAGGACAACCTGCGATTCGATTACGATTACGAATACAAGGTAAATAGTTGGACTGTCTACGCTCTACACCCTGCAGAGCCTGTTTTTGGAGACGTTCAAGTTGACCTACTGGAACTTTCTTTTGCACGAGGGCGGACCCTTAATCTTGCTGTCAACCATGCGGAAAAGTTTGACACGACAGTCATGACACGTTTGCCCGTAACCCAACGTCAAGGTGGCAAAAGAGCCGGAATGTGGAAAGCAGTTCGTCACAACGTAGATGGTTGGAACAAGACACATCGACAGCAATACTCACGAAATCTAATGGCAAATACTTAGTTATGGTGACCATGGCAGTCACTTGTGCTTCGTGCTAGAGTAACCTGACCTGTCCAGCTGTTCCGACCGAAGGGCTCCTGGCAATTACCTGTTACTGACGCCGCCAAGAGGAGCTACACATGGGTCATCGGCTGTGGCGAGGACGATTCAGCTGACTCCAGGCTCAAAATGTGCTTCTGATTCCCACACGAAGCGCCGATCCCAGTTATGTAAAAGGAGATCCCACATCCCGCGTATCCGCAATCGGTGACCTCCCGCCTCGGTTCTCAATCCTAAACATAGCAAAGCGCACATCTCGCACCCCTATCTTTTCTGCGTCAAAGCCACAGATTTATTGTGAGGTTAATGCGTTGACTCTTTCGAAGGGAATGTATCATCCACATGGGAGTATTTCGACTACTTGCTAATGAGGGGAAGATCCCCCAGGACAGAAACACTGTAATGAAAAGGAAGAACTGGCGTCAGACTACAGCTCCTGTTGGAATAACCATCCTTGACCTCGAACCCGACCGCAGAAATTACCGAGCCACCTCACACGCGCGTTACTCTGACGAACGGCCCTTTCGTGTACCCAATGATCCAGTCATTGAACGGATAATCGTTCCGATGGCCCCGAGACTCGGCAACACCCTCGAATCCTCCTGAGCTCTTCTCACCGCCCGCTGGTTTTTCGAAGTCATACTCCCGCAACAAGTGATACAAAGCTGTCTGCATGGCGACGTAAGCAACAGCTTTGCCAGGGCAGGCTCGTGGTCCCTTCATGAAGGGAGTAAATGCAGCATACAGCCGGGGGTCGTGCGGCCTTTCAAGCCACCGCTCGGGTCTATACTCGTACGGCTGCTTGTATATCTCAGGGTCGCGGTGCAGAGAATAGGTGGACGTTCCAACGCTCATGCCCTTCGGTATGGACAACCCGTCGATGGTTATGCCGTCTGACCCCGTCTCCCGGGGGATGCTGCCCGCCTTTGGAGGACTGAGGCGCATGGCCTCGTCAATACAGGCGCGGAGGTACTTGAGAGAGGCAAGCTTTGACTCGTTGAGGCCGTCAGCCCCCAGATCGAGTGCCCTGACCTCTGCTGCGGCTCTTTGCTTTGCGTCTGCATTGTGCAACAGGTAGAACACAGTTGCCGCAATGGAGAACCGCACCGCGTCGCTCCCGGCGGCGATCAGCAGCGAGCTCTCTGATGCCAGGTCGGCATTGTCATGGAATTGAGCCCGCATCAGGTGTCCAAAAATGTCCTTGCGGCTCGTGACTCCGACATCCTCCTCGGACTTCAGGCGGTCACCTCGCCGTTGCACCTGATCGGCCGCAAGTCCCGCATATTTCTGGGCTTGAATAGCTGTGGTGAGGCCGAGGCGAGACGGCCAGTTGGACCGGAGAAGCCACTGGAAGAACCGCAGAAGTGGAACGTGTCCGGAGGCGAAGCCCGCTGCGTAGATGAATACGCTCATCTGCTGGAGGCAAAGGGGCAACCACCGCCATGCGTGGGTGTGTAGCATGTCGAATGACTTTCCAAACGTTATCGTGCTGATAACGTCGAAGCTGTACCACGATGTCACCGTCGCAATATCCAGGACGCCAGAACCAGTATCTGCTTCCTTTTCAATGACATCCATTAGCTGCTGCGATAGCTCATTGATGTCTCGAAAGACTTGATCCCTCGGAGGAATCGCTTTGTCCAGCAGCCTACGCCGCGCAGAGTGGGCGTCGTTTTCGGCAATCATCTGCACGCTTTTGCCGCCGGCTGGACCACCGTCCAGAAGTCCATAGAACTCATCGCCCTTGAAAACATTCGCAGACTTTACGTGTAGTGCTTGCAAAGATGAAAGTGTGTTGAAGACGACCTGATACCAGTCAGCCAACATTCTATGGAGTAGCTTGCGCCATCTTCCCTGGAGATTTACTGACGGAGTTCGGGCCTGTTCGAACAACAGATCCTGAAAAGAACGTCAGTGTGATATAGACCACGGATAGTCTCATGGCTAGTACCCACCATACTTGTCGTGAGCCTCAGCTTCACACAGATATCGATTTCCCACGTAGCACTGCCATATTCTGGGGACACCAGATACTCGTTGGATCAGTGGTCCAGGGATCGTAGCAAGTGGATGGAAAAATAGCCGGTATACAATGAGGCTGCCAATCTATAGAAAATTAAGTCAGAATTGGTATTCTACCATCGCCGGTATCCGTCACTCATGATGTGCGGTAAAGACCTACCCATAAGGTAAAACAGAACAGTCCGCCCACAATCAGCCTCCCACGTAACGACACGAGCTCGAGGTCTTCCAGAAAGTGCATCTCGATGCTTTTGAAAGTTACAACCATGGGGAAGCACGATCAAGAGGATAGAAACATCAGTCACTGGACGGAGATCTACTATATGAGATGTAAGAATACTTTTCTAAAGGCTTGAAGAACGTGAGCTGTGTGGGGATGTAAAAGAGAGAAACATCCCCGCTCAGTTCTATGACCCAGTAGACTTGAACCAATTCGATAACCAAGCTGCCAAGATCCTATGTGAGACTAAGCGCGCATGTAAGCACGACCAATGTTTGTACCACCACACAGAGCGGCAGCAATGATAAATCCCACTCTAGTCTCCGCGGGTGGAAGACATCCAACGTCACATTGCATGACGGAGGGAAAAGTCCTCCACCCAGACCAATCGAATTTATCAGCTCCTGGTCTTGCATCTGACACTTTGTAACCCTCTCTCAATATACACGTATCCGCGTGCATGATATCGACCATGCGTTCCAAGGTTCGTGCGGGGATGACAATCTTTGTACCGTTTGGTACGTTGTCTGATATGATGATTAGGCCTGGGATCTGACCAATTGGACATGGGGCAAAGAACCCCGAAGTGACTGCAATCCATTACACATGCAAGAATCTACACTTACCGGCAGATATGAGAGCGGTCAAGGATGTATCAGCTGCCCTCTCCTTAGAGAATCCTTACGTGTCTGATTGGAACCTGAAAGATCTTATTCCAAGCGTCATTGTCCCGACGCTGGCTTTCGAATTACCCTTTACGGATCTGAGGCGTGTAGCCTTGATGAGGATTAAAAACTACGTATAAGCTATTGGTATAGCAGAGGCATTTTGTAGGCAGCTCCCAGGGTCCAGTTGCTGGGTCTGATGTTGTCTCAATTCAGCCCACTGTGAGTCGGTTTGGCAAATACGGAATGCTCCGGAGTCCGGAGAACACACATTCCGTTCGCACAAGCCAGTCCATTTGTACATGTTGATGCGCATTTAACCATGTAATTTTCCAGAACGACAGTGCAACGGTGCACGTCTTTCGGACATGATTGTGAACAATTGAGAAATTTTTATTCATTTTTCAAAATCATGAATAGACTGCTGAAGTTGCCTAGGAACCATCACCTTCACCGTCGTAGGCCCCGCACCAAATTTTGTTTAAGGTTCGTCTCCACCTACTTGCTCGTCTTGTGGTCGGGCTTTTTATCGTGTCTTCCGCTAGTCCAGAGGGCCTCAATATTGCCTTGAGTGCCTCAACATGTCCCTCGAATTCTTGTGGCACAGTCAAGGGTGCGCAGTCCTCTGCCAAGCGTTCCGCGAGGGTTCCCTTTTGGTCGTATGAAAGAAGGCCTTTCACGAGTTTCAGGCGTATATTGCTGTCTTTTGACCGGAACATGTACACGGAATGCATTTCTAGCTGGGAAATATGCGCAATTGCCACATCTTCCAAGACGTCAATTGTGACAATGTCGGGGTTTTCGGACGCCTTTGCACTGATATAGGCAGGAATCGGTATTTGAGCCACATTGCCCAAGAAATCATTTGTACGGGAGGGTCGAAATCTCGACAGAGAAGTGACTTGCCAGGCACTGCACCAGTGCGGCAAAGATTCCGGTGTCCATTTGTGAGATCCATCTGGTAGGAGATTGCCAGGAAACATCAGATAGCTGCCGTTTCTGTCTTTCGTCTTCGAAATAACGGAAACATGCCTGTCAAATTTATCCAACATCTGCACGATGGGTCCATGATTTCGCGGAATGTCTTCGACCTTTAGCGCACACTGAAATATGAGTCTGATTTGAGCCCAGAACTTTTGCTTGTTGAATGACGGTACGACGTAGCTGTCCGTCGCCATTCGACCCGTTTCCCCCTTGAGCAAGTAAAGAAACGGGTCGAATCCCGGGTCCATAGCTCTTATTTCGTCCCACCGTGACATGACCCATTCTTTTGCCGTTCTGTGCAGGTAATCCACGCGCGCGGATTGATCGACTGACCCCCTGCACTCCTCTATAGTCTGGTGAACTTCAAGTATGCCCCTCGTGCGACTACTCAGTCGTCTTTGGACCGTGGAAAGGGCATCTGTAAGGAGGGCCCCAAGAACCATATTGATATCGATGTCGATGGGAACTTCGTCGTCAGCAAAGTAGAGGGTGAGGCAATAAAAGATCATGTCGCACTCTTCTGCAGCCTTCATCATTTGAAACAATCGCGAAGACTCGCTATGGTACTTAGGATGGATTGATGTCCATATGTGATCGAATAGATGCCTGAGGTCGTCAGGGAGATTGGCCAGTGTCTTCGGCATATCAGCAATCTTGTCGCCTTCGCTCAGGTTCTCTAAGAGCAGCCGCACAACCACGGAAACCCAGAGAAAAACGCCCTTCGACTTCTCCACAATATCCGAGAGTAGTCCACTGGCCTCTTCCGGGCGTATCGCGTTCAACTCTCGGAAACCTTTGCTTTTGTTGAAGTGATCGCGGACAAAGAAATCGATGTCCTTCTTCGTCAGGTGCTCGAGTTCTAGTTTTGGGTTTTGGGCGAACGCATCGCGGAAGCTATTAAGCGGTCTGCTACTTGTACAAATCTTGACGTTGTCCTCCCCATTTGTGAGCTGCAATAATTCAATGAGTTGCTGGTGGTCTTCGTCGAACTCGTCCAGACCGTCGATGACAAAGGTGAAGCTGTAAGATTTTCCGTGCTCAAAGACAAGTGTCTTGAAAGCAGCGAGTATCTCAGAGTATTCCCATTCAGGAAGGTCGACATCACCAGCAAAGAGCGACAGTGCAGCCCAACGTCGAGGAAAGATACGAGGGACTAGGTCCGGCTGTAATTGGAGGCATTGGTGGAGCAGCGTTCGGATGAGACCCGCATGCGACTTCTGGAGGCCCGTCCCGGCGTTCCAAGAGAAGTATCCCGCCACAATTAGAGGCCGTTCTTGCGACCATTCCAGCAAGGCCGACTTCAGCCGTGGGTCCGCAAGGATATACTTGACTAGTGTGGACTTCCCAGCGCCCGGTTTGCCTGTTATCCAGTATATGTCATTGGATGCGCCGTGCAGCCATTTAGGAAAGCTGTGCCAGAGCTCCTGATATGGCTCTTGGAAAATCCAGTCAAATGTGCTCATATAAGCCTTTGGAATTGCATCTTCGCGGTGGTTGATTGTTTTGAAAAGGAGGCTGTTGACAATTGTCTGCGTGTATCTCTCATTGCGAAGCTTAGATGACATGCTTTTCGCAGGGAGGATATTCTCTTTGATGATGTGGCTAGGATCCCATTTGGAGTGCATGATGTACTCGACCATTGCGTGTCCTTGGGTCCGGCCCGCCTGTGTACGGCCGCGAACCAGATCTATCATTTCCTCGTTGAACTTTCGTGTTGAATTGTGTAATTGGTCAACCATGCTCACGGCATCGGCCTGACGCTGGGCGAATTGCGACATGCTCATCTCTTGTTTTTTTGCAGCTCCCCTGTAGAGAAGTGGTATTGTCAGCGTCATGTTCTCGGCGTGACAGATTTAAAAGTCGGGGGACAGTGGTTGCGTACCATAAGAAAGTCAAGACAGCCATCATCATCTGCTGCCGCACCTGGTTGAGCCTCTCTTGCAGATCCTCAATCTTGCCATGGTTCCAAACGCCCTTCAATGCAGCAACAAAACTGTTTGCTGCGATCTCAAGTCGCGTCACACCTGTCGAATCTGTCGACTGAAGCCGTGCACACGAGGCGAGAAGCTGTTCGGCAATTTTCTTGCACTCCCCACAGAGGCGCAGAAAGATTTGTTCTGAATGATTCGCGTCACTCGTGGCTAGGTGCTTCGACTTGACGTCAACATCTTCGGCTAGCCGCGTCAGGTCCGTTGAAATGGATGATAGCTCGATATTTTTAGCGGTCTGTCCATCGACCGACTTGATGATCTCACGGGTGTCCTTGAGGATGGTTATCGTGTAGTCCACGAATTGGGTCACTGCCGCTGCAGCACCCAAGGCAGAAAGCGGATCCATTGTGACAACTGCCAACAAGGCTGATGACGAGCCGTCAACAAACGCAGAGCTGATGGCGGTGCGTTTGGTATATGAGGGAGAGTATATACTAGAGCTAATGCATGATATGCGGGGTTGTTGTGGACTAACCGGACATTTCTCACGGGGTTCAGCTCCTGTCAGCCACCAAAGCCACCCTGAGACCTTTTTGCTTTTCGGGGCCACAATTCGCGCCATTGACGCACTCAGCCGCACTCGGATTTGGCCGGCAATCACGGTATTGGCTTACACGGTCAGGGCTGTTACTACGTCTCAAGGAACTTTTACACTGGGTCTGCCAGCGCCAGAAACAAATGGTAGCACAAATCTAGCCTAGCAGGCAATTCACATCACCTATACCAGTGGTCAATAAGCAATAATACTACGAATAGATCTGCCATCACACTTCTGGGATATAACAGGACACGGAGACTCTGAACCAAGATAACGACTATATTGCAAAGGTTTCCATCAAAGTTTTTTTTTGTCAGGCTCTTCGGAGACCTTGCACTTGCAATCCTGTTTTCGCTTCCCTTCAACCATTCTCCGAAATTTCTCGATTAAAGATGTTGGTACTAGTAGCATGATAATAGCTGTAATCTGTTGAGGCGTAGTTTCCGACCATTGTAGCAAACTGGCCAACGCCCCAAGAGTACTAGCTATAGTCGAAATGAAAGCCCCAATAACTTTGGCCAGCCAAGATGTGAAGGGGTTAGCGAGAGCCCAGTCGTGCACTCGACCGGCAAATACCTCCACGGGCGATTCGACTAGGCTCGGCTCATTGACTTCTATCCAAAGATCGTGGAGACGTAGTCCCCAGTGGGGATATCTGCGACAAAGACTAGCCACGTCTCGTGGAGCACCGATATCCTGGGGAGACTCGTGTATCCGTGGGTTGGCCGGCCTTCGGGACAGCATGGTGTCCAGGTTGTGGTCCCGGATTTGCTTCGACAGCCACGATTGGGCCTGCCGATCATCGCGGGGGAAGATAATATTGTATGTCCACATTGTCTCTGCCAACAGCCTATATGGAAGGCAGCCTCTGAGATGACTGTCAGTATCAAGTTCATTCGAAGATTGAATAATTTCCTCATCATACCTTCGAAGTGCTGATGATACATTGTCGTCTGCATGCTCCGGTGGTATTGCATCCAAAGCTGTCTGCAGGAATCCAGGATACGCGAACACATGCAGCGTCTTGTTGTTATCTGTTAGAATCAGGTGGTCGGTCAGAAACCTCGTCCAGACAATCTTAATCTGCACGTGCCGCACGCGAAAATATGATGCCGATAGCTTAATGATCTTTATACGCGAATGGTCGTCAGAGTGGACTTGAGGATTCTCGGGATAGACACGGCGAATGAACGACTCCAGACTCTCATTCATTCCCCAGCGGGGGTGGAAGATGGCTCGATGGGACGTCCAAGCAAATGACGATTCGGTCATCAGCATAACACTCAGGGCTCGGTCGAGCATCGCATCCTCTAGAATCCCGCGAATCGCTTCATTGGTCTCGAGATCCTTCCGAAGCACCTGTGCATTGGACTTGAGGACCCTAAGAAGCTGAGACAAGACCTTGAGTGGTATGACTGGCGTTTTGCTCAGGTGACAGTGTGCTGTAGGCGAGATCTCTCCAGCTGCGACGTTGAAGTATCCATTCGTTCTTCTGAGTAAGACCCTGGCACAGCGATCTCCATGTAGGGTCCTCAATCGCAGATCGCGCAATGCGATATTTGGTTCAGAAGGGCCCCAGATTGCATCGACCAGTTCAATCATGTCTGCGGTTGAAAGTGCTTCTGTCATTGTTGTAATCGCCGGGAAATTGACAGACGAAGTAGATAACCAGCAGTGCCAAAATAGCTATAAGCAAATCCAAGTCATTTCAAAGCGATGGCTACGAGGTAGTCTCCCGCACCTATATGTTACCAGAGAAAACAATTGGATGTGCCCAAGTTCAGGTTCCTGGGGGAAAGGAGCATTTAGAAAAGTCGACTTCAGTATGAAGGACTGAGCGAGTGCTCGCACACTGATCGGTACGAGCGGAATCTCCAAGTAGAAATACTCGCAGAAGCAGCACTTTGTAGTTACACAAGGCAGGAATTGGGGAAAAATGGGGAGTGAAAGCCCGTCCTAATCTTAAAGCAGAATCAAGTCAAGTCCCTAGTGCTGACACAAGCTTGTTGCACAGCCGCAGGAATGATGTGTCGCGGCACGTCAGAGGTCGGTGATGATTGCCAAGGGTTACCTGAGTACTAAAACAGGACACGAGTACGTGGCTCGTGCCGTCTGCAGGTTCAAGGAGAAGTCCGAGTGCGACATCTGTAGAGTGTGTAGCAGCCGTGAAATCGGCAGCCGCAAAGGTGTTGGGCAGCCAGCAAGGGCGCCGGGCAGCGGCCTTACTACAAACTGCAAAATGCCTCATAACAGGCTCTCCCTAGAAGGCAATGAGAATAATGTGTTCAATAAAGCTTCTAAGACAAGTATGTGGTAGAGTTATTTATACCTAGTGAGGGTTCCGTGTCAGTTGAAACCGCCATTGCCACATGACATCTTATTCACTATTCCGGCTGAGGCAAACTGTAAGACATGCTTTATGGCAGGAACACAATGCCCACACTGGACCGTTGTCCCCATGTCTGGACCATCGTGACCTGCTCATACGGCGGCGGCGCAAAATAGACATGAATCCCGCCCGGCGTCATCCTCAAACGACATCGACCTGCGCAACGATCCTGTCAAACTCCGCCTCCACATCGTGCTCCGTCAACCAGCTCAGATCCGGCCGGTTGGCGATCCTGGCCCTCAGAAGCTCATCCGTCTCCCCCTTCCCGTCGACAGTCTTCTTCTCCGCCATCCACCGCCGCTTCTGCGCGGTGGCGTGAACACCGGCCAGGAGCCTGTTCACGAGCGGCCGCCGGGTCTCGTCGTATAATTTCAGAACCATGTCCAGCTGGTCTTGGGTGGGCTTCAGCGGCGCGTGGGAGAATGTTGAGATGTTGTCGTTGGTGGGGGGCCAGACGTGGGTAAGCGCGAGCGCGAATGCGTAGGCGTCGTTGATGGCGAGGGACCCGCCGATAGCGACACCGCCGCCGTGGGCGTGGGCTGCGTCGCCGAGGAGCGCTACGTGGCCGTCGAAGATGAAGGAGTCGAGGGGAGTGACGGCGCACATGGGGTATGTTTTGATGTAGGGGGCGGCGTTGGCCACGCCTCGGACGATGGGGTTCCAATCCTTTTGCTCAATGTCAGCTCAGTCTGTGGTTGCAGAATTGGGACGAAGTTTTACCCCGTAAAGGCTTCTAAAAAGCTCCAAGTTGCTTGTTTGGTCCCACTCTGCGCTGCAGAACGGGTCCCTTGGGTCGTTGGGGTCTGCGTTGTGGAGCGCCACGATGGCGTACTTGCCTTTGCCTAAAGAGGGAGAATCAGCAAAATCGAAGTTACGGAGAGTCGTGTTTGGTGGTCATACCTAGTCTTCCTGAAACAAAGTTCCTATCATCGGGACCACTCCAGCGGACAGCGTCTGCAGGTAGCCCTTCGATGTCCTTGACTAAGGCAGCGTCAAAGGCAGCGCGGAAGGCGATCATGCCAAGCCACTTGACCTCTGCGTCAGGGACGTAGGTGCTCCTAATCTTGGAATAAACGCCGTCTCCCGCAATCAACAAGTCCGCAGCCTCACTGCTGCCGTCCTCAAACGACAACGTGACGGGATCGTTGCTGCCTGGCCTGACTTTCGTGTCCACCAGCTTCGTCGCCAGCCTCAACTCAACATCGCCCGGGAGAGCCTCGATGAGCACCTGCTGCAGGTGAGCCCGGTGGAACCTCGCCGGTCGGTACTTCTCCTCGACGCCGCCCTCGGCCTTGCTGTCCTGCATCCCGAGGACCTCATCTGTCAGCCAGTGTCGGAAGGCGATGGGCGAGCCGCTGGACTGGCGGATGCAGATGGACTCGTCCAGCGCGTCGTGGACGCCGAGCTTGTCGAGGATCCTGAGGCCACTCGTGTGGACACCAATGCTGGCCCCAACCTCGCTGAGCTTGGTGGCCTTGTCGTAGATCTTGATGTCGACTGCCTCTTTTGGGTAGAAGTGGCGCAGGGATTTGGCGGCTGTCAGGCCTGCGATGCCCGCCCCCACAATGGCAACCCTAAGGGGCTTTTGGGATGTGGCTCCTGTCATTTCTCCGATTGAGTGGGTAAGAAAATGTTCGAATTTGGTACGCCTGGATCGCGCAATAAACGAGCAGAGTCTCGCAAACTTTGGAAGGTGGTGAGTCCGCCGGAAAGTGCTGGAGCTTGTATAAGAAGGTGTCCAGATGCAATTAAGTATTTGCATCTTCTCTTCTCTGAGAGCCGCCCACGAGTATGACCTCATACCACTCGACCAGTCCACATACCTAGGTACCTGCTTTGCCTATGAGGCATAAGATGCTGACTGCCGATCTTCCAACCGCATCATGGTGCCATCCTGGTAGATGAGAAATAAATCCAGCAATTCGCAGTCGAAGTCTGTGTTCATGGTGTTGTGCAAATCTTGGCAACATTCAATGCAAGCTCCAGGTGGCGGCGTGGCTGACAGGCATCCCGAAGTGCTGACAGCCGACAACCGCATCAAGAGCAATCGCAACCGCCACGGTGCACTGACTCGTCGCCACCAGCCCGAGCTTTTGTGATTCCTGAACGAACCTCATGGGGGATAGTGAAGTGCATGACATGCACTGACTGAAGACAGACGAGCCTCCTCCGTGTCAGCTTCGCCACTGAGACTGGTTCGGCCAACAAGGAGAATTGAGAGAGCCTCACTCCGTCGAAGCGTTTGCCTCGTTCAGCAGCCAGCCCACCCACAGAATTCGCCCAGCCTTTTGTGCTTGAGTGCTCCCTCGTCGCTGTGAAAGTTCCTGAATGACGGTATCTGTAATTAACAAAGGTCCGTTCTTGGTGGAAGGGCAGCTCCCTTCGTTTCGTTGCTTTTTCCATCACGTGTACACCCTCTCTCGCGCCAAGCCATTCGATTTTCTGCATTGAGAGAGGATGCCATCACTTGGGAACACGTTTCTCACCTTTGCAGTAGACCCAGGAACGCTTTAATGGAGCCAACCTCCAGGTAGTTCGTCAACTTCAGGCGGACTGAAAACGCAACTTTGTTTCCAGGATGCAACGTATTATCTCTGAGCCTGGATGAGACAGGGAACAAGTGTTCCCACCCTCCCTCCTTTTGCTTTGGAAAAGCTTGTTGCCTGTGTTCATGAAGACCTATGGGGTCGCTCACGGAAATACTTGAGGTTGGAATGTGCTCGCTCCCTTTTCCCTCAGCAGAACAAGGGGCCCGCAGTCCCTCGCAATAGCTATAGTATCAATCCAAGGCAGTCATGTCACAAATTACCCAATTCATTTCTTGCATGCCAGAAGCGCTAGGCACACATGTGTTCGCGTCAATGAAGAATGCTTTGATGAGGACAGTTCAGTGATCAACCCTTTTCGCCCACCAGTCACTCACGGGAACCAATCAAGTTTAGCAAGCCTGGTCTCATTCTTCCACAGAAGAATAAGTAAATGGGTTGAAAGCACCTGCAAGGTTGCCTGACAAGAACTCCTGGCTGACAGACTTTGGAAGGATGGGTGGCAGCCTCCAGGGCCACGTTGGAAAGGACAGGGACAGGCAGAGACACACTCAGTGAAGAAAGCCAAACACACCTTGGCGTTTAGCCCTACAATGCACTTCGCAGTGACCCAGCATGGTGCTTTGCAGCTTCCCTTATGTGGCAGCAACCATGTGTGCCTGTCCATGGTGGCTTCCTGTCCCTGGCAGCTGCAGGACCTTTCGTCCCGAGTGCAGAAGGGTCACTGCTAACAGCTCCCGTCCAAGCTTCTTTCGTCCCAATGATGCGAACCATTCTTTTCAGTTTGCCCTCTATTGTTGCATGGGACTAGACCACGCGAAGTCAGCATCCAAGTGCAGAGCAGGCTTTCTGATTGTCCGAGTCGCAGACAATAGATTCCCATTCTGTTGATTAATGCTCGCTCGCTGAGTAGATTTGCATGGGGCTTCCTATTGACAACACAGCTCCGCAAACTTGGCGATCTGGTTGTTCCCCAGCATGCAATCACCCACTGCAGCTACCCGCCCCACCTAGCTCGATAATACAAACAGGTTGTTGCCAGCTGGGTCACAGGTAGAACTGGCAATATTTAAGGAGCTCTACTCGTCCTTTCCCATGGCGAATTCTGGACATTCGCCAGCAGTCAACAAGCAATCAATGCGACTGCCTGAAAAGAAGGTTTGTACACACCCTTCCTCCTCTGTCCCAGGCACCTTCTCCCACAACTTGAGCACTTCCTTCCACAATTTCTAGTGCGTTCTGGGCCTCTAATACCAGAGGTCTTGCTGGCAATCTGTCCCCTGTGTGTTTTCTTCTCCATCCATCTTCCTTCTGCCTCTTCCTCTCTTCCTCTCTTCCTCTCTCTCCCGCCCACCCTCACGCTCTCCCATCTGCTCCTTGTGGTGTGTTTTCTTTCCGCCTCTCCGACGTCTCTTGTCCTAGTTTCCTATCCTCAGTTTCCTGCTGTCTTCCCTCCCTCACCTGCCCCCTCTCCTGTTTCTACTAATTACTGCAGCTTCTACCGGGCTCTCTTACGCATCTGCTGCCAATTCCACCACACACAATCTGAAGCTGACCAACTCGCCGTTTGCAGGTGCAGACCACCACCAACACCATGCCGATCGACCCAGATGCGGTCACGATCATTCGTGACCACATCCTCTACGACCCCCTGCAGGTACGCGACACCGCGCCCTGGCAGCAGCTCCCAGAGCTGCCAGCAGCCGCCGAGCTACTCAACCCAGCCGCCACCACCAACGACCTCCCAGCCTTCCCGGTGGACCGCTCGTTCGACTCCAAGGCTCAGTACCTCGAGGCTCTCTACAAGATCCTCCGTTTCGAGGCTGTCGAAGGCCTGCGGTTCTCCATCAACGAGTTCAAGTCATGCCCTGCAATGAACGATGACGAAAACACTTGTGTCTACACAAAGGTGTGTGGCTCAAGGCCTCCTTTTGGGGTTGACGTCCGCTAACATTGACCGCCAGGTGTTCGTAAAGGGATACCTTATGGCGAAGCTCGGTCCAATCTGCCGCATCAGCTTCTCGACCCGGCGGGCGGGCCGAAAAATCCTATGGAAGCAGGCCAAGCGCCTGACACCCGGCCGCATCGTCGCCCTCTCAAGCGACAACTTTGAGAGCGACTGCCGCGTAGCCATCATGGCCCAACGCCCCATCGAGGGCGGCCTCGATCAGAACCCACCTACCGTGGACATACTCTGGGGCAGTGCCCAAGACGCCATAGTCGACCCCCACCACGAGCTCGTAATGATCGAGTCTCGCAATGGCTTCTACGAAGCAGCTCGCCACGCCATGATTGGCCTCCAGCTCGCCGCTGGTGAGGTCTCTACCTTCGACAAATACCTTCTTGACCTCGACGACCACGATCGTCTATCACGATCTGTCGCCCACAACCCTCTTATCGACTTATCATGCCTTATAACGCAGCTGACGCCGAAACAGCAGCAACAGACACGGGGTAATAAAGACCTCGAGCAAAATGTCTTTCAGCAACTCGCTACCCAGTATCAAGAATGCGACATAAGGAGCCCTTTTTCAAAGCAGGGCATCCAACAGCAAACAAGCCTTGATTCATCCCAGCTTAACGCTCTGCAACGGATGGATTCCAACGAGTTGGCTGTCGTCCAGGGCCCCCCTGGCACAGGCAAGACATTCACCTCCGTTCAGGCTCTGATGACCATCCTTGCGAATCAGCAACCAGGCGATCCCCCTGTGATCGTCGCCGCCCAAACAAACCATGCCTTGGACCAGCTACTCATCTACTGTCACTCTGCCGGTGCCAGGATCATGCGCGTGGGAGGTCGCACCGGGAACGAGGTCATCAAAGAACGTACCGTCTACAACCTTCGGATGTCGCTCGGCAATGATGTACTAGGAGACGGTAGGGCCAAGTACAGGTCACTTGAGAAAACTCGGCTGCAAATCATTGAATCTTTCAAGGCTCTCATCGACGGTGTGTTTGGCGGCCACGGCTTGTTGGACCCTCAGGTTCTTCTCGACGGGGGCGTGATCAACGAAGCCCAGTTTGAATCACTGTCCAGCGATGGATGGGAAGGAAACGAAGAGGAGCCAGCGATGCAGGCCTGGCTGGGCGAAGAGCGAATTGAACGTATTCGTCAGCCGCCCGAGCATCTCAGCTTTACGGAAGAGGAAGCCGTTGACGAGCCCGACTTTGAGGTGGACCCTGATATGGAGGATGAGACAGTCGAGGACGAAGACGATCCCCTCCGTGGCACTTGGATCCCATTGACAAGCCACTTTACCGGAAATACGCCCCGTATTCCCAGCTGGCCGGCTAGATGCGCTACGAGTCTTGCCCGCAACGATGACCTCTACCAGATACCGGTGCCGCTCCGCGGTGGCGTCTACCAAGTTCTGCAGTCCAAGCTGAGAGAAACGTCGATGACCAAGTTCCGCGAGATCCTCCAACAAGCTGTCAGTCATGCAAAGCAGCAAAAGGTCAACAAGTGGTTCAGCGATCTGAGCGTCCTTGAGAAGAAAGCAATCAATATCATCGGCTGCACTACGACCGGATTGACAAAGTATCGTGGATTCCTGGCAGCCACCGGAGCACGAGTGCTTCTAATTGAGGAAGCCGCTGAGACCAGAGAGCCAAACGTTACTTCGGCTCTATTCCCCAGCCTTGATCGGCTAATTCTTGTCGGCGATCACCAGCAGCTGCCGCCCCAATGCGACATCGCCCGACTTGGAGGTGAGCCGTTTAACCTCAATATTTCTCTGTTTGAGCGCTTGGTTCGGAACCGCCTCCCTTACACCATGTTGAATCGACAACGCCGTATGGCCCCAGAGTTGCGCTATATCGTCCAGAAATACTACCCCGACTTGAAGGATCACCCTCTGGTCAAAGACAACGCCAATCGCCCGCTTATTCCAGGCATGGGTACTCGACGCAGCTGGTTCTTCACACACGAGTGGCCGGAGGAGACAGATGCCGACAACAGCAAATCCAACCCCCAAGAGGCGCAGATGGTTGTCGCATTTCTGAAATACCTGTTACAGAATGGCGTGAAGCTTGCAGAGATCACTGTGCTCACCTACTACCGTGGACAGCGGAAGAGAATTCTTCAGCTTCTCCGGCGAGACCCTTCGCTCGACACACGCCACTTCAATGTCGCGACGGTAGATTCCTATCAAGGCGAGGAAAACGAGATAGTTCTTCTCTCCCTTGTCAGGAGTCCCCCAACCCCGTCCGATGTCAAGCGCGTGGGCTTCGTAGAAAGCCTGAATCGTGCAACAGTCGCTATCAGCAGAGCCCGTCGGGGGTTCTTCATGTTTGGAAACAAGGAGAATTTGTTTCAAGCCACGATCCGATCCTTCGACACGTGGGCCCCGGTCTGGAACGGCTTCGCAGAGCAGCAGCGCGTTGCTATGGGCAAGGGGCTGCCTTTGGTGTGCCAGAATCACAATGATGAGCAGAGCACGAACCAGATCTGGATGAAATCACCTCAAAGCTTTGACGGGAATGCCGGTGGCTGTTGGATCAAATGTGACGCCAAGCTCCCCTGCGGCCACGACTGCGTCCTAACTTGCCACGTGTAAGATACCTGCATAAGTTACACCTGGCGCATTCGGATGTTGATACTAATGAGTGCCAACAGGGTTCCTCACGAGACACTTCCCTGCCTCAAGCCCTGTATCAGGGTCCTGACCTGTGGCCACAAATGTTCTGGGGTTTGCACCGACCCCTGCCGTTGTCGCGAGGATTGCGACCAGTTCAAGATTTTGGAATCCGAGCGGCGGATGGCCCAACTTCAGCTCGAGGCTGCCCCTTCATCTTCCTCAACGATACCTGCACCGGGCCCGGACCATGTTCGCGATAGCAGTTCGGAGGAATGGGCTGAATTCAGTCGGAACCCTCAGGCCCACGATGAAGCTATTCGCAACGCCCGACTCCAGGCGATGGAACCCTTGGTCAAGCTGGACACTCCTGCCGCACCGCCTGACCAGAGCAACATCAAAGAGCGTTTCATCCCCATATCGAACCGAGACGGAGAGCGAGTAAAAAAACAACCCGAGGCTCGCGGCCGAGGTCTTCCCCGAGCCCCTGTACAGGCTAATAACCAGAACACTGGTCGCCGTCACAACAATGGCAAGCAACAGGGACAAGATGTGCGGACACAGAACCATGGTCGTACCCCATTCAAGGGCAAAGGCTTTGATGCTGTCCAAGCATCCCGCAACACCGGGAACAGCAATGCTCGGGGCAACGGCCAGCGCAGTCAAGTTAGAGCACGTCCGCACCAAAACAGACCCAATCAGCGACGCCCGCAACAACTTGTCCAGCCCCACAACAGCTCCATGTCTGGTGCCAGAACAGTTTCCCAGCCTCTTGTTGACCTTCTCGGTACAACTGCGCCTGCTAGAGGTCAAGTTCCAGCCGACTCGATTTCGCTGACGGGCGAGTCTGACCTCGGGTTCGAGGCGGAGGTTCTGGGCATTCGGCGAGGACGGCACCGCACTGATCAGGGACCTGTCAATGTCAACACAAACACCGCGCCGGATCGGGCTCAGGACTGGCTGGGCGCTGACGTCGAGTCGTTGATGTCTTTTGGTGGTGACGGCGCTGCTTCACCACCTAAGCGTGCCCCTGCACCTAAGGATGCAAAGGACGAAAAGGAGGAGGAGCTTCTGATCGACATTTGAGTGATGCCGGGCCTGTAAGTAGGGATAGTTATAGGGTTGTGGGATTATCTTCATGGTCACATGGTTTAGTGAAAGCCAACCCTAGGCGGAAGCAAGTGAGTTTTGGGGGCTTATACCCAAGGACATAGCTAGGTACATAGCACCTTCCTGAGTCAGTTCGAGATCACATCCGTTGGACCTTTAACTTCAGAATGAAAATGTTTTGCTTTCTTACTACTTGCTCAAGTGCTTTACGGCCGGTTCCCGGTGCATCCATCTCGACTTGAAGCTCTTAGGTGCTCCTTCCCAGGAAGACAACCATGTACCAGAACAGTCGCTGACCCCATCACAGTGCTAGAAAGCTTTCAACAAACTTCACAATCTCTGTGGCCAATTCTTTGGGCTGACTGATGAAGGGCATATGACCGGCCTTGAGCTCGACCACGTCCCATTGGACTCCCATTCTCTCGCGCTACATGTCCTGGACAAATGGAGGGTTACAGCAGTCATCCAGCGTACATACATACGCCCTCCTCCCATCGAAGCCTTTGTCTGCCCAGGGAGGAGCTGCAGACTTGGTCTGGAAGGCGGCGTACGCGTGAGGGACCATGCCACGGCTCAGGTCCGCAGTGTGTGCTGGGTTGCACTCGTTGCATAGAACCTCCTAGAGCAAGTCCCTTGGACGGCTGGATTTCACAAATCAGCGCGCATCATGAGACTGTCATTACAAGTCACTCGTACCTTGTCCAGCTTAATAAAAGGCGGGTAGACACCACCCATTGTCTCACCAAGCGACTCGTCATCGAGAACAATATTGCCGGCCACATAGATCAGCCCGATAACCCCAACCGGCTGACCGTTGCTGTCACGAGTCGGCTTGTCAAGGCCTTTCGCGGCACCACTGGCGATGATTGCCACGTACGAGTGTGCGAGGATGACGACGTCTTTCTTCGGCTGCTGGTCGAGGAGCGGGAGGAGGACGCCGTCGCGGGGAGGCGATGTCATTTGCGCATGTCGCCGCGGATGGGTCCGCGGGGTTCGAGCTTGCGTATGGACCTGGATGGGTTTTGTACCCGGCTTCGTTCAGGTGTGTCAGGAGGGGCTGAAGCTGTCTGGGGTCCCGAAGGCGCCGGGGACGAGGAGGATTGGAGGAAGGTTGTTTGAGGGCATACTGTGGGTTGGTTGGGGTAGGCCGGGGGTTGGATTTCGTGAGATCTCAATTCAGAATCGGCTGTGCAGTATAATGGCGGTAGATGCTCTTGATGTCGAGATGAGCGTCTCTATTGCATCAGTGGTTGACTGATAGATTTGTCAAGGATCATGTGCAAAACGTGAGGTACTAGCTGATGCTTGGGTCGAGTTTTCTGTCCTTCTTATTGAGCTTCAGTGGGGTCAGTTTACGGCCTCAGCAAAGATCAAGGTGCTGCTCATCTAAAGTAGACGGCAGGGAGGCTGGGAAAAATAAACATGCAAGTAGGAGGCACATGGTCCACGTAGAACGAAGACCACGGCTGTTGTTGGTCAGACCCGCCAATCATCAACACCGCAGCCGTCCCATCGCTTAGTGACGGGGCCACTCCTTCGAACAACCAACAGTACCATCAACAATTGGCGATGCCGCCTTTTCGCTGGCTAGGCTCCGATTCCGAGTTCTAAGGATCTTCGCCTCCACTGGGACAAGGCCCTCCTGTACAGAGCTTACTGGAGCCAGGAGCGCTCACCAGCCAGAGAGGGGGGCTCATCTCTGTATGCTGGCTCGGATATGTCCAGTACTGTATGTGCATATCAGCATCTGCAGCCTGGAATCGGGGGTTCATAGCACACAGCATCTAGAACCATAAACAGTTGAGTACCAAAAAGTTTCGCTAAGCTGAATTATCGCATTCTATCATGCTTATTCAAGCCCCCAGACTCCTGTATGTTGACGCCGGAAAAAAAAAATAGAAACTGAGCGAGTGTATTATGAACTAGCCGATCCGATGTCAGTTCATTCCAAGAAGACAAAAAGCACGCCACACGTCTTCGTTGGTTTATCCTCCTCTGTGGGATTTAATAATCGTCGGAATCCTTTGCCTCGAATTCATTTTCGAACCAGACTGGGCCCTCGTAGCCGGCCTGGTCCTCTCTGGTGGGCGAGGGTGAACGGGAGTATCTGTCATCGTCCTGGTCACCAGGATATTGCAATGTCTGGCTCACTGGAGCGTTTGAGTAGGCTGGTTGACCTTCTCCGTCCGACTCCGGCTCCGAGTACAAGCCCGAGTCCGCCGAAAGAAATTCATCCTCGGGACGATGGATCATGCTGGCGGGCATAAATTGCGTAGCGGGTGGGACACTGTACGGGTAGTTCTCTCCGCCCAGGGCCAGTGTCGTTGGGGTTTCAAGTCGGGTCGGATTAATGTCGCGCGTGGCCGGCGGAGGAAGTGATGGCATGTCTTCGGGGTGAGACATTGGCGGCGCATCAGGTGGGAAGTTGGGCGAAATATTTCCTCCTCCAAATTGGGCCGCTGTCAAGTATTGAGGCTGTTGTGGTATCGATACAGGCACGTTGGGCCCAGATTGGCCGGCGTACCCACTTCCAGGATGCGGCTGCGCAAATTCCATAGGCGGCCCAACTTGAGATGAAGATTGTGCCGGAGCCTGCTCGTCCACACCCCACCAGGGCCGAGACTTTTGCCCTGCTGGCGGCGCATTACGTCTTCCGTACTGGGTACTCTGCTGCATCTTCTGCGAGGGTCCTTGAAAATCGTATCTGAGGTGTCCATAGACCTCGGTCGGCTGTCCATAGCTTGGAGATTGCTCCACTTGGCCTGGACCCTGATATCCAGGAGCTGAATACCACGGGGTAAATCCCTCTCCAAACTCTCTGGGTGTCCATTCCGCTCTTCCTTCAGGGCCATCCCAAGATGAACCCTCGTGCCGCGGTGGCGAATCCCCTGACGAACTCAGAATTGGTGACTGAACTCTTAGGTCCGCCATTGTCGAGGCTATATGCGATGAATCGGCCCCAAAACCCTCCCTCGAGCCTGTAATTCTCCGTGGCTGGCGAATCGGGCGCTCGATGTTCGCCCTCGGTTGAGTTGGGCCTCGGTGTGATAGTGGATCCATGATTGCACCCGCGAGTGACGGCCGACCTAGGATTTCCGGAGAGCTCACGTTTGACAGCGGTGCTGATTCCGACTGTGATCTTGAGCTGACATGGGCGACTTTGCTTCGCCGCTTGCCGGTTGGGTCGAACTCCTCACCCACAGCCACCTCGTCGACGCTCCTCTTCGCCGTCTTCGTCTTCAAGGGTGGAAGTTGTCGCCGCATCTTTCGCGTGGCACCCCTCGGATCATCGATCTCGTTGTCAAAGATGAATTTCAAATACTCCTTTTCCAGACTGTTGTATGCCCTCGCCCCTCCACAAACATCCAATCTCCACTTCTGTACCCTCTTCGCGATGTCGTGGTGTTCCAGCTTGTGGCGAATCTTCCACTCAAAGGAGATTGCGTCGTTTCCTGGGGGGCGATACACTGTTCTCGGATCATAGTGCGGGTTTGACAAAGATCCAACGCCGATGACTTGCACGAGCTTTGCGTGGGGATTGGAGTTACTAGTAGCCGCGTTCTTGACCTCGTCCATAGCAGTTTGGACACAGTCCTGTGCATCACCCGGGCCGATACTGCATTGATAATTGTCGGTGGTGTTAGACGAGACGATACTTCAAATTAAGGGAAGGTTGAAGCTAGGCCGTATAGGGGTTGTATTCTTTCTACTCACAAAAGTCTGTGGGTTCCGTGATCATCATTTACCGTTCGGATCACAAGTTCAATGCCAGTAGGCCCGTATGACATCACGCTGCGAAATCCATCGTCATGTACGGTTTCAGCGGCTTTAGCCGTTTCAGTGTACAAGATAACAGACCAATGCCCCTCGAGAGGTCCGAGGGCCTCGTGGAACGCCACCAAGTGGTTGAAGGATAATTGTTGCGCGTTAGGTCGATCGTTGTAAGTAATTGTGCTAACGCGGATGTCACCACAACTTATATTGCGCGGCCAATTCCTCGTATCGTAATAGCGTGCCTCGTTGATGATTGGCAGATCTGGGTATATGTCCTCATCAAGTGCTGTAATGGCCCGCTTCTCTCTGTCTGACTTGAACGGAAACTCCATAATGACTTTGCATGTCAGCCTGCAAGTCCGCCGAGTTGTAGAAGTATTGGACCTCTCGTGGTTATGTGTGTTTGTGTCTCGTAGAATCAAGGCCGTCTCTGATATTTTTTCTTTGCTCGAGGCAAGAAATCGAGGAAACCGTCTCTGAGACTGCCGCTTTTATAGACTATGAATTGATGCGGATGTCACTGGCTCATCCCCTGGAGCCCTGCTTGTGACACGGGACAGTAGCAGCGACTCATAATAGCGAGTTCGTGACCATCGTGACAACGCCAAATTGTACGTCCAACCTCTCAAGTCATACCATTTGGTCTTATGCAGCTCCATGCCAGCGAGTCACACAGTACATCATTTGGTACTTATATTTGCAGACCCCGGGTAGCCATATCATTTTCTAAACTTACCATCGGGAACTAAAGGTTGGTGACTCGCTGCCACGGGCGCTCACTCGCAAAGCCTGTGCGTCTATGTGTAGGTAACGATGGGCGTGGGATGTTTGTATCGGGAGTGAGTGTGTGACTCGAATCTGACTTCAGAAGAGGCCCCAAAGGGCACTATTTTTGAATACGCCCGTCATACGTTCATTCACTACCAGAAGTACCGGCGTTGGATAAGAGATAGAATTTCACCACTGCCTCCACCTCTGCTGATTCCGAATCATCTGCCCGTCCTGTTTTGATGTTGTCTGAGACTGATCAGTGAAGACATCCCGCGTATCCACCTGTCGCTTTCTGCTACAGGTTCTGAGGAGTGAAAGGATTTCTTTGCCAGGGGAAATGGTCATCCCTATTATATGAACTTCGGATATGATGAGTTCAGACAGTCGCTCTTCTGCTGCTTATGATTTCCTATGACGCGTCTACGTATACTTGTAAAATGTTCACGATATAGTGTCGTACTCTGGTACTAATGACAACACCCTTTAGTGGGACACATTTTCACTTGCGGCAGCCTTCTTGACAGAAACATTACTTAACTATGATAATAACCAGGGGTATTGATACCGAAGTACTGCATGTGAGTATGAAGCGCTGTCCCCAGTCCACGCTCGCGGCCCATGGGTGCCGCCTTGTCAAATCCAAAAATGACACACCACGATTTGTTTTTCTTCTCAAACGCCCCTTTAAAGAATCCCAGAAAAGCCCACTAGCGTCTGAGCTTTAAGTGTTGTTACAGAAATTCAACACCAGGTCCATCTTAGCCCCGGATGAAAAGTCCATAATCAGAAACGCTGTTCAAGGAAGAAGACATCAGTCGTTGACACACCCAATCTCATACCCAATTAAGACCTCGGTGCTGCTTCCCTCCCAGCCCCTCGTGCCGGCAGCGGTGAGCATGAACTGCGAGGTGGGGTCGATATACATCTGCGAGATGACGCCCGCCCTGGGGGGACCGGGGATGATCAAGAACGGCACGGCGCCGTGCTTGAACGCCCGGTTGTCCCGCAGGTCGTACAACCTGAGGATGTCGTGGCTGGCACAGACGAGGTGCCGCCCGTTGACCATGGTCCGCACCGCCGAGACGGCGCCGCTGCCAGCGGGAAACCTGAGGGTCCGCTCCGGCTGCCAGTTGGACGTGGCCTTGTGGATGTTGAACTCCTCAACAGTGCCGTTCCGCCGCCCGGCGTAGATGGTGTTGCCGTCCGGGGACCAGCAGGTGCCCATGCACCAGGGCGGGACGCCGGGGCGGGTGCCTATCCGTGCGAGGGGCGTGGGCACCCGGCGGTCCCAGATCCGGATTGTGCCGTTGAAGGAGGCTGACATGAAGGTCGAGTCGGAGGTCTGCGTAGGGTCGAACTGCGCCGGCGGAGGGTTGTTGAAGACGAGGGTCGGTGAGTGTATTGACGGTTGCTTTGAGTCGGCATCGGTTTGTGCGGTTGACGGTCGTTGTGGATCGGCTTGTGACGCGTCTTGGGGCTTGAATTGATTGCTCCCAGCGTCGGAAGCGGCTGGCTGGTCCGGTTGCGCTTGTGTTTGGTCTTGCGTCGTGCTTGGCGCAGCGTCCGCTGGTGGGTGATCCTTCGTTTCGTGGGAGGCGTCGCCCATAATCATGTCGCCACCCATGGCGACATCACCGTCTCCGTGTGTGCCGTCATCAAGTGGCTCCAGCATGGCGTGCGAGTATCCGTCGTTGTCGTTATCTCCACCAAATGGATTGTCTGCACCCATGTTGTTGTTTCCATCGCCAAAAAGTGAACCTGCTGGGCTTCCGAAGAGCGATTCATGATCAGACCCTTCGCCATCTCCCATGCTGTCGCCGTTGGGCATGGCCCCCCCATTGGGTATCCCTGAGTCGGGACCGCTGCTGAAGAAGCCATTCGTCCGAGTGCTGGTTCGCATCGTGTCGCTCGGGAACGACTCTTCTGCTGCTTCTGGGGGGATTGGTGCTCCGCTCAAGGGCCGTGGTTCGATGGCTGAGATCTGACCTCCGCTGCCCCTGAAATCCCGGATCGTCTTGCCAGTATTGAGGTCCCAATCGAGGATGTTCTTGTCCCAGCTCCCGCTCAGCACGCTCTTCTCGTCCGGTGCCAGTTGCAATACCGACACGGCGTTCTTGTGTTCCTGCAGGACGTGTATGGTCTTGCCCTCGTCATGCCTCACGCTGTGAAGATTGATCCCACCGCTCTCCAGGCCAGCCAGCAGCCAAAGTGCATCACGGTGGACGGCCAGACTGTAGACAGGGGACAGGACGCGGTCAGCATCGCTCGCACCACCCCTAGGGTTCGGTGGTGCTGGCTCGAGATTCTCCCAATAAGACATAAGTATCCCGGCTTTCGTGACGCTGTCGACGAATGGATGCCGCTGGGCAACAGTCAACAGTTGCTTGCCGTTGATGGTGCCTGGGCCGTCGTATTTCCGGATGTACCCGTCTGACCCACCCGTCACCCAGTATCGTAGGTCGGGCGTGACGGCGATGGCGTTTATAGAGGTCGCTTGCGGGGCTGCCATGGTCGGCACGATATCGTACAGCCTTGCGGTGATGGCTTCTGGTCGAACCTTTGGTCGGAATTTCGGTGTCGAGGGGGTGTCTACTGAGTTGGATTTGGAGTGGGACGGTCTGTCGACTCGCGTAGTGGTATCTTCCTCCTGGTCGCCATCGCCATCTTGCTCCTGATCTTGATCCTGGTCCTGGTCTCCATCTTGTTCGGCGTCTTGGTCCTGTTCTTGATCTTGGTCGCCATCCTGGTCGCCATCTCCATCATTGTCGCCCTCGTCTTGATCCTCGTCTTCTTCATTAAAGGCGTCATCCTCGTCAACGTCCATGTCATCTCCATCTTCCGCAGTCATATTATCATCTTGCTGCTCTTGATCGTGCTCCTGGTCATCGGAGCTCGCGTTGGAATCGTGGTCATGGTCATTGTCGTAGTCGTCCATGGCGGACCGGCGACTGGCAATTGAAGTGGTAACGGGTTCAAAATTGAGATGCAATACACTATAAATGTCAAAGAAGAAATGATCGACTGCGAACACACTGGTGGCGTGCACCTTCAGCCAAAGAGCGAGCAGTGGTGTATTTTGATGGGCAAAAGAGCCTCGGAGCTGGCGCAGATCGGCCGCGGCTGAACATGTCGTCAGAGCTAGCAAGTCGCGTCGCGCCGCAGCTGGTCCGTGCTTAAGCTGGAGGATCTAATCTAATCTAATCTGAATTGATCTAATCTAATCATCGCTGGTCTCCTACTCTACATATTGCAGACTACAAACTGTATCCAATTATTTACTTATTCTGAAAGCGACATTTGTTTCAGAAATGCAAGACTTGAGGAAAGCCATATTTGGTCAGCAGGCTTCTCATATAGGCCACAGTTGATTTCGAACACTCGCCCGTCATCCCTGTTTACCCGCGACCTTTGAGAGAAGCTGTTTTGCGCCAGGGATACCGCCTGGGTGGCTGGTGGGGGCCAAGATATAAATCATCACAGGCTCAAGACCAGGTATGTAACAGTTGAATCTTATCAGATAGGTGCATATGAAAGTCGTAAGGTCATATGGATGCAAATTACTCAACTGCCTCCATAGATTGAACCTGCTGGCGTACAAACGTGGCGTCCAACTTGTATTGTGCACGCTGCAAGGTGAGGAAATACTCAAATGCGGATATACATGTTCTCTTTCGCAATTTGTAGTTTCGATTCGGCTTCTTGGCCTTGTTGCCATGAACATATCAACACGCACTCGACTAACCAACAAGTTTCCAATATCTGACACATAATTAATCCCGTCATGGCCTCTCTCAACAATATGGTGTAGATTTGGTCAATACGCCCGTGAATTCTTTTGAGAAAGGATAATTAAGCTAGCTATACGGTCTCCTTTCAATTGTGATGTTGCCACTCCGGGACATGTCTCCCAAAGGTTAAGGTATAACCCAGTCAGGGTCGGCCCACGGATTATTCATGATAGGATGCAAGTTGTAGTTCCAATGATTAACGGTCAGATAGCGTGATGAAATTGGCCAAGTGCTCCGGAAATCAGCATCCTCGACCCCAAACCCAGAATGGCCGCCAAGTTTCAACCTTGGAACACATCAACCTATTGCCGAAGCACGTCATTCGCTAGCCTAATTGAACGCGCAACGCTTATCTGCAATGGACAAATACCACAACGACTTGCAATCACAGGCATTGATTGCGCAAGCGGTCCCACGAGCTATATCATCATGACCCGCCGAAGCTTTTTGTCCCATACCATACCATCCCATGTCCCGAGTCTCCGGTTCACCCACGTGGCGTTAATGCATTGTGCAGCCACTCCCACCTATTAACCTGCATTTTATTTCCCGATCACGTAGTGTAATATTCGTGCGTCTTGCTGGTACCGAGAAAATCATGTCCACCTCGGATAAGCAAGCCGAAGAAGATGCGACGCCAATTGAAAGCCCAGTGGTTCCAGGTACGCATTCTTGAGCCCGTCCATTCCCTTCGTCAGCTGATTGGCTAGCCAAATGGTATCGCACTCCATTCTACAATGCTACGGTCCTCGGGTTCTGTAGTCTGGCTGCTCCCGGCCTGTGGGGAGCTATGAATAGCCTGGGAGCAGGAGGTGGACAAGCACCATACCTGGTCAACACTGCCAACGCACTGACGTTTTGCCTCATGATCGTATCTTGCTGGCTCACAAGCTCACTCGTGAAATACGTCGGAATCAAAGGAGCGCTCGTGGTCGGAACCATTGGGTACGCACCGTACAGCGCCGGTTTATACCTCAACAACAGATATGGCGTGGAGTGGCTCGTCATCGTCGGCGCTGCCCTCTGCGGCATATCGGCAGGGGTATTCTGGGCTTCAGAGGCCGCAATAGCCATTGCGTACCCTGAACCGAGGAACCGCGGACGCATGATCGCATACTGGATCACCTGGACCTGCGTCGGGCGCATCCTAGGCGGAGCCATCAACCTGGGGTTGAACACAGATCGGAACACAGCCGGCCAGGTATCATACACCGTGTATCTCATCTTCATCGCACTCCAGTCGTTGGGGCCGTTCGTGGCCCTGCTTCTCAATCGGCCATCGAAAGTCCAGCGCTCGGACGGGAAACCAGTGGAACTGTCGATTTACGACAATCCATGGCAAGAAATCAGATCAACAACACGATCTTCCTTGAACAAGAAGTTCTTGCTCCTGATACTCTGGATTGGCCAAGGCGTTTACTCGGAAGCTGTGTACTACACTTATATTGCCCTATGGTTCAGTGTACGAGCTCGTTCGTTGGGTCCATTCCTCTCTGGAGTTGTCGCAATTATCGCCACCAATTTGCTAGGAGCGTGGCTAGATCAAAACCATATCCACATCAAGAAGAGAGCTCGGTGGGCGTTTGCGGTCATCATGGTTACCCAAGGAGCCTGGTGGATCTGGCTGACGATCAACGTCACCGAATACCGACGCACGGGGCCACTTTTCGACTGGGCTGACGCAGGTTTCGGAAGAGCGTTTGGCCCATTCGTATTCCTCGTTGCCGGATTCCAACTCAATTACAACTTCGCCTTCTATCTCGTTGGTCAGATCTCAGAAAGCCCCCAGGAGACCATCCGGCTCGCTGCCCTGTTACGTGGCACAGAGTCGGCATGGCAAGCGCTAAGCTATGGTCTTAATGCTATTCCAATTATTGCGTCCGTCGGAGGAACATACTTCAACTTTGGGATCTGGGCTCTTGCTCTGTACCCTGCGTGGCTGGTAGTAAGCAAGATTGGGGTCGAGAAGCCAGGTAGCGAGAGTCCAGCCACAATGGAGGAACAAAGCCAGGACTGGAAGGATGAGAGGGGTAAAATCTAGCCGCCATCTGGGCTCCGGAAGTATTTCTCCCAGACAAATCATGGCTATGAGTATCTAGGTACAGCCAACATTAGGTAATAATGGCCACATGGAAAGATCTTGATAAATAGGTAGTTTCCTTGAGGCCTTGGGACTCACAGACATTTTCAAGGTCACTTCCATCGGTTTTCTTTAGATGTCACATAAACAGTTTGTGGCTAGACCACTGTCCCAGATCTAGTCGAGTAGTACATATTTGGATTTCTGGATGGCACAGAACTGAGATGTGGAATATTTTGTAAGCAAATAGAGTTTCAGCACAACCTTGCTTAAGAGTTCGGAGATTCGCACAGAAGAAAACGGAGGGTACACAGATACCGCCCAGCCGATCTGGCTGCAGCCAATCAGAGGCTTCCGTTCGCCCCACTTACAACCTCACCTCACCACCCCTATAGTGCTTTTTGCAGCTGCAGCACTCAGTACGCTGCAACGCCTCCATCGTCGCCAACTTCCAAACGACGACCCTCAATCAACGAATCGGAAGCATCAAGCAGTTGCCACAGGTAGATCTTACGGTTGGGGACGTCGTCAGCGACGACGATGAGGAGGAGGAGATTCAAGACGAGATTGTGGTCCGTACAGACTAGATATATAGCAAAACACTATCGATTTGAGCAATTCATACTGCAGTGAGCGTTTATTTGGCTACACTCGTGATGAGGACAGCCGGCGATGACAGCAGTAAGCTGAATATAGTCGTTTGCTAGTAATTTGGGTGGTCCGTGCTGTACGTGCACTAGGGGCTTGCATGTATCTGTGTACCCTCCGTTTTCTTCTGTGCGAATCTCCGAACTCTTGCTTAATATAGACCCAGTGGACTTCAGCGATACTAAACTACCGACGTCCGCCTGTTGCCTACGTCCGGTCCTTTCCCGGAGTATCCCGATATGCAGGCGGCAAATCACCGTCCAACGCCAACTTGATCTGCTGGGCCAGCGGCCGTGACCACCAGCGCTGATGCTGGATAACCCCGCCTATGACCCAATAATTGTCCATACGCAAGTGACGCTTCCACATGCCGCGGACCTCTCCCTCGGAATCCACGCCCCATGTTGCGTCCAAACGCGCCGCCATCTCCTTTGGACCAAGCAGGTCAGGATCCTGGATCTCCTCCGCCATCCCCAGAATCCTCTCCGCCGTTGACCGAACATCCTTGTCAGCGAATCCCGTGCACCAGATCACAGCATCTGCCTCGACAATACTGCCATCTGAAAGGCGAATTCCAGATTCGGTGTATCCCAAGGGCTCGACATTGCCTCGCACGGCTACTTTGCCTTCGGCGATTAATTTGGTCCCACCGACATCAATGTAGTGGCCTCCGCCACGTTCAACAAGGTGGTGCTGAATGTCAACTGAAGGATCCGTGCTATCGAGAACTGGGAATCCTGCCTTGGAAAGAGCGAGGTACCGGTTACTAAGGAGTGAGTCAGCAATCTTCAGCATTCGATGAAGTCCGCCAGAGTGGAAGTACTCACGGTTCCAGGGACGCGAGATGGGCAAACAAGACGTGCGAGAATTGGCCATCGAGGGCCAGAGTGAATGTGTTCAGAAGCCTGTCGGCAGCCTCGAGCGGCATCAGATCGTACGCTCCAATGGCGTGAGGATCCATGACGTATTCGTAGGGAAACACGTAGGTTGGCGATCGGGCTACCATAGTCGTCTGCAGGCCCGCGTTGTGACAGTCCTGGATGATATCGAATGCTGTATTGGCCGAACCAATGACTGCCACAGACTGAAAGTTATCATGCTTAGAGAAATACTATCAAGTTGTGACCAGTGGTATCACCAGTTGACTGCGGATTTCGGTACGTTTGAAAAGGGAGTTGACGCATACCTTGATACCCTGTTCAGCCAACTGCTGTGCAATGCGGTACTGGGCCGAGTGAATGCTAAGGCCCGTGTATAAGTTCTCATCCTTCATCACCGGAACATACGGGGTACCTGAGCCGATTCCAGTCGCTTGTACGATGTGCTTGCTGACAATTGTTTTGATTTCGCTTTGTCCTGCGGTTTCAAGCTTGCATGTCCACTCTTTCTTGAATGGGTTGTATGTAGTCGACTTGACAATTGTCGACAGCATGATATTAAGGTGAAAGCGGGCAGCATATTCCTGGAGATGTTCCGCAACTTCATGTTTGGTTAGTCGATGGGGACTTTGTAGTTCTTTCGGATAGTCTGTCCAGCCAGGATCAGTCAGTTTGTAGCCAGCGCAGAGTTAAAATGTGGGGGTCTCACAGAAGTAAGGCATCTCGCAATTGGAAGTTGGCACATGGAGCCTGAGACAGTCATATCGATGCAGCCAGCTATCACCAATGTGGGATGTCTGGTCGGCCAACACGCTTTCGACACCCAGTGCCTTCAACCGTGCTGCTGTCATGAGGCCGCTATGAGCAGTCAGATCAACTACATTCTTGAGTCCGTGGATGTCTATACTTACGAGCTCCCAGCCCCAATGATGAAGACGTCTATCTTGATAATGCCACTGTCGCCCAGATCTCTGCTAGGGGACGACAACAGCGTCATATGTTCCGGCTGTTGAATGATGTGGTCAACCCAAGTGGACAGAACCCAAATTTTCCAAGTCACAGCTCCACCGGCTCTCATCGGTAGCAACACCATTTTCCCTGAGCAGCTGAGCGCAGGCGATACAGTACTGAAGGATAAGCCGCAGTCGATGAACATCTCCAGACCGCATGTATGTGTCAGCTTCAAAGAATACTGAGTGTGTAGACGCCTATGGTTCTTCCAAACTCACCATGACTGGGCTCATGATTGCGAAGTGCGGGTCGCCAGTGAGCTTGATACTGCCCCCGATTCCCCGAAGAGACTTCAGTCGTATTAGAGCTACAGCAATAGCCTGTGGATCGACCAAGGTACGCAGGTGACTGGTCAGGGCGACAATGTCTCGCCAGAATGCCTGTTCCGGATAGAAACAGTCGGCCAATCTCTCGACGTCGCTGCTAGTTAAGGCTGCGTTTACAGCGCCCAGAAGCGCCTGAGCATGAGTGGCAGCCACATTACCTATAATTGCAGCCGGGTCCACAGTCCCCGGAGCGATCTTGGGCAAAGGTCTGTAGACATCCTCGCGCAGATCCGCTCTTCGAGGGTACTCCACCCCTAGTGGAATTTGTTCGGGATGGGCTGGCATTGCAGTGATGCTGTTCGGTTCCAAATGTGGTTTGGGCGACTTATTCGGAAGTCGAGACGCTTGAATGTGTAAGGAAAATGTCAAATAATCACGAGAATACAGACAAACGAGGCTTTACAATATGAGTATACGAACCCCTTGGTAATTGGCAGGGTCGAGGCGAAACACGAGACAAACAAACAAAAGGTTGGCAACGGGAACGATCAGTCACCTTAGTCTCTCCGCCCCAACTTGAACTGCTTAGAGTACTCTAGGTCACATAGCGCACCAACCAACAGCACCTCTATGCAGGACTTGCCCGGTCCAACGCAACCTTCTCCATCCAATACATTCTCATGCCTGCACGTGTTGGTGGCGCCGCACTCAGAATGGGGATTGGTCCAATTACAAAACGAAGTCGGGTCAATGTAGGTGTATGCGTAGTATTAGCAAAGATTTCGGATTGTAACCAATCCGATCTTTATTCAAGCCGTTGGTCGATCCCAGCACTCTTCAGCCCAGTACCTGACATACTTCGCAAAAAGCCCCGTCCACTCTTGCCGATCTGCCACCGACGGTGATACCATACATGTCTTCATGATGGCGAGGGCTGGCTCGCTTAGCACCGGGCGAACCTCTTCATCGGCTCTTCCATATCGTCCTCGGAAAAAGTCTAGCAACTTTCTCGGCGGGTTCCTGATCACGTCCGGGTCGGACTCCTCCAAACGTCGCAACCATTCACGCTGTGGTACTAAGTCGCAGGTGATGCCATACTGAGCAAGGGAGTGCTTGACAGCCGGCGCGAACTCGCTGTTCCATCTCATTGGTACCGCGCTGCTCACGTTGAAATAAGCCACCGGAACCGAGGCATTGGTAACATGCTCATCACCATCATGCAGCGCCACGTCCGCGATGGCAGCCCCCGCGACGTCAGCGGGCAACCAGAAGTGCTCGTCGTGGGCCACGCCGTCGCTCGCGGCTTCGATTAGAGGCAGCGCGCCAACCGTCAGTGCGCTCTGCGCGACGGTCGGGTACGCCTCGCTCGCCTTCCAGCGCCCGAGCCTCGTGTCGCCCACGACCTGGCCGAGGCGCGCCACCCGGATGGGCTCGAGCCCGTGGTGACCCGCGGCTGCTGCGGCTAGGATCTGCTCCGCCACCCACTTGCTCTGCCCGTAGCCCATGGTGCCCACGCTATCCCACGGGTACGGTTTCTCCAGTACCTCCGGGCCCGGCGCATTAAGGATGGTGGAGATGCTCGATACGAAGGTGAAGGTCGGCTTGGGCCGGAGATTCGACCTTATGGCGAGGTTGATGAGGTGGTGGGTCGGCCGGATCGCCTGGGCTTCGAAGCTCTGGAGGCTGAGGTTGAAGTTGACGGGCCAGGCGTTGTGGATGATGGTGTTTACGGAGTTGAGGATCCGCGAATAGTCAGATTCGCTCAAGGAAAAGCGACCACTTGGGTCAGATAGATCGCCTGGGCATGCCATGATCTTCTCGAGCTGCGACGCAGAGAGGTTGGCCAGAAGCCCCGCGTCACTCAGGGACATGCGCAGTCGTGCAAGGCCATCCTCAGGGTTTTGCGCCCGGACGAGACACAGTATGCTTTTTACGTCAGGGCGCGACAGCAAAGAAGACAGAATATGCGACCCAACTTGGCCCGTTGCACCTGTGAGAAGCTAGAAAAGAGCATGTCAGCGTCGTCTCTGCCTTGGGTATATAAGATCATTGAGGTGGTGCATAGTTAAATACCACTTACCACGGTCTTCCCTGTGGTTGGGGCATTCACGACTTCTGCGCCAGGCTCAGTTGACACGAAGTTGCTGAACCTTTTCACCATCGCCCGAGCCAGTTGTTCAGCATCGATTTGCTCCAAGTGTAGATTCTTGCCAAGGTGCAATTGCATCACATGGTCAACAAGCAATGCGACCGCTGGGTAGTCAAAAACGACGTTCGTCGCCAGTGATACCCCGTGGAGATCAATTTCTTTTTGAATCCGGCTGCGAATGTTGCTAGCTTGTAGCGAGTCCACGCCAAGATCAAAGAGATCTGCGTCGATGGACAAGTCGTCCAAGCTTTTCTTCTCATGAACAGCTGTCCGTTCCGGTGTTGAGGTGCCATGTGCATTTTTTGATCGGAGCTCAGCCTTCACGATCTCTGAAATGATGGCAAGGACTTCACCATGCGACATTGTCATCCCAGTCCCGTTGCTTTTGATTTTTGATGCTGACCTACTTGCATACAGTCTCTCGATGTCCCCATCCATCTCTTTCAAGAACGCCGAGCGGATGACGGTGCCTTTATCCGTCGCCGGGAACGGCGTACCAGCCTCCTTGACAACAACCATGTCCCTTGCTATTCGAGCATATGCTGGGACTCGGGAGTTCCCCAAGTCGATACTGGGACCGATGAGCTTAACGAACTCTGCGTGAGAGGTAGCGGCAGATGAGTGAGACTTGATTACGACCAGACCGAGGGCTTCTTGTCCAGCTCCGAAGGCAACAGCAGTGGCAACCTCTGGACTGACTCTTACAGCGTCCTCGATAGGGATGGGGTCGGCCTTCTCTCCATTGAGCATCACAATGATGTCGTCCTTCCGGGCGGCGAATTTCCATAAGTCTGGTATAGTGGGGTGACGTTGGAACAAGTCCTTGGTGCCATACGACCCATCTGGCCGGTCCGAGAGAACCTTTTGTTTCAATCCCGGCTTGATGACGAGGTGATATAGATCCTGCGAGGCATGGCTGCTCTCAGGTTCAAACTGAAGATACGGCTTGGCGTGAGGCAAGGGCGTGACCCAGCTCCACAGCCACCTGTCAGACGGCGGCTCCATCAACGCACCGCATTCGGTCTGGCCGTACAGATGGAAGATGTTCGCGCCAGCCTTGACGAGCATGTCCCCCAGATCGTCAGGTATTGCCGACCCGGCATTGATGACTTGTCTCAAGGCACCGAGTCTCTCCAGGCCGCCGTCCGCCTCGACCAGGAACTTCAAAGTGTACGGCACCGTAACCAAGGCCTCTGAGCCAGTGTTATTTAGACACTTGATGACGTTGGTTGCGGTCACGGGCCGAGACGCATTGAGCAGACTAAGACGGGTGCCACTGACGAGCCCGCGAAGCAGGGTGGCAAGGCCGAAACTGTGAAAAAGTGGCAGCGTCGAAAGCGTGTCGACTCTTGGAATGCGCCGCACAATATCACTGGCCTGAGCGAGCCAAGCCGAGGCAGTGAGAGGCACAGGCTTGGGTAGTCCTGTCGTTCCGCCGCTGTGAATGATGAATCCTGGCGCCGGGTCGAAACACATCGGCCTGAAGTCGGTGCTGTCGATGGTATCACACTCCTGGTGCAAGAAGGACTCGTCGATCATGGGAAGAATGGTAAAAGACTCTGGGAGCGAGCCGTTCTTCTGCAGTCTTTCCAAAGTGGCAAAAGATGGACCACTCGCAATAGCGATGTCACATCTGGTCTCCTTGAGTAGATGCATGTAACCTGGATCTGCTAGCCGTGGAGAAATGAAGACGGTAGTGATTCCCAGTCGTTGTAGAGCAAGGAATGTCAGGTAATACTCGAAACTCGAGATGCCAACAATTGCCACTGCCAATTTCCCTTGATCTGGCCTGTCGCCATGGTTCAGTCCCTGTTCATCAAGTAATTGGACAGTATAAACCGCTACTCGCCGGGTAAGCTGTTCCAGCTCAGTGCCGGTGTAGTCGACAATATCAGTCTCATTCTTGGGGTAGGAAATGAGTGGTCGATCCGGATGCGTCAGAGCTCTTGTTTCAAGGACATCGTTCAAAGTTGTGAACAGTTTCATTTCCTCGTGAGGAGGTAGCTCTACCTCGGAGACGCTGACACTCCCCATGTTGTTCAGTTGATGCCAGACCTTGAGCGTATTCACTGGTCGAGACTGCGAGTGGTCCACCAAACAGTTGAGCGGCCACGCCCTTGGTTATCCGCGGCAGCGAGGTTGTGTGAGAGAGAGTTCCAGTATCTAAGAAGATTGCTGACTGTGGTTCAACTCGAAGCAAGTCTTGACCCGGATGTCGAGTAGTTCTTCCACGTTTCAGAGGTGTCCGCCTTGATTGCAAGCATGGGTTGCCGATGCTTGAGTCGTCCACCATCTGCAACATAGATACCGCCCTACCATCCCGATTTCGCTACCAATTTCTCCTGAAGCAATGCACTCGGAATACCAATCGGCGACTGATCGCCCAGTGCGCGCGTTTTCCCTGCGTGAGCACTTTCCCGGAACACTCGCGTGGACTCCACCTGGATATGCCGCCCTTCTGCGTTCGCACCACTCCACAAGGATGTGCGCGCCCGCGTGCAAGCTTCCTTGGACCACAAAGCTGCAGTATCCATCCCACCGGGTACAAAACCGGTATTTTGGCCGTAGCACGTCAGACGTACAGTGCCTCGGAAAGAACAAAGGCACGCTGTTCGCACACGTCAGGGCAGCTTGCAACTCAAGGCCCGCCACTCTCGGGACAGGGCTTCAGGCGTACCGCTGCAGAAGCTACTCCGTGTACCCATCACGGAAATATGACCTACCCTGGCACGCCTGGCACGCTGTTCCAGACAACTCCGGTCGCGCTAGTAAGGTAGGGACCCGCCGTCGGTGCGAATAAGCTTCCCTGCGCACATCAGTGGAATCGAGGACCCACCAACAGATATGCTGTCCATCATAATCTTATCAGATGTGCTGTCCATCATGATCCCGGAGAGGAGCATCGAAAGTACGGTCAAACATGATTTGTTTGATTCAGGTTCCTTTTGATAACGCAGGTGGTGGAACATATCCATGCGTTCTCTAGTCAGACTGTGAAGTCGTAAGATCTTTATTCTACATACATGCTCAAACATGGTACTTTGCCTGAGGAACTCCATCCAAGTGTACTCAAATCTTCGTTTAGTCAAGTAAGCAATGTACATCGAAGCACCGTCGGAAGGCTGGTGGGGGTTTTAGGACCAGTCCGATTTCAAATTCGCGCAAATGCTTTTCCTCTGCACGTCCCTGACTCGCAACGCCTTCTACACGCACTGAAACGCGAGAAGCTTGTCTCTCCTGCCCATGGAGGTACCCATTTCTCCCACCTACCGTGACTACGAATGGCACTTTTACTACCAAATACAGGCATCGGAGGAACCTGACGTCGTGTGGACCCACGGCCTTTGCTCATCGGCATCAACTATACAATCACTGCTGTTAACGCAGAAACCGGTTTCGGAACGCCGTGGGTCAGAGCTGTAGCGTTGCATGTGGGGAGGGTGGCTGATGGATTAGATTAGATTAGATAAAATGCGCATGAACCTGCTCGCAGTCAGGTCTCCTTACACCCCCCTGGTTACCGCTGAACCACACTTGACATGACCGCGGCGCGGACCATAATATAAAAGATCCACAATGAAAGCTTAATAAAAGTTTACCAAGATTCCGTAATCGCGTCTTTTTTTTATGTCACGGTTTTTCTTTATGTTTAATAGTATTGTTTTTCCAGGAACATTTCACCGCTAATTTAAGCTGCAGATTTAATTCTGTTAAAAAAAAAGGGAAATAATACTCCTTCGAACACAAAGCTGTGTAAATAAGAAATGCGTGCATTAGGCTAAGCTGTCATGATTAGAGTACCCAATGGCTTGCATGGACCACAATTATTGCCGAGGGGTAGTACGTACTGTTATAAAGACCGACGGATTGGTTGACCCAGACTGTTGCACTCTGTTGCATGCTAGGCCATGAAGTGCAATCTCTTCTATGGTCCAAATCCTAATTTTGCGCCCAAGATGGAATTTTCGTATACGTGTGAGCCTGTCATCCGCTCCTCCGCCCGGAGGCCCCGTGTTCTTTTGTTGGGCAAGACACTGCACGACGGCGGAGAGGCTTTGCGCAACTCGGACTCGTTTGAGATACACGTGAGTCCCACCGCATTGAGCGCTGCTGAAATACTGCATGACAAGACGCTGACGCTGCTGAAGACTCTGGACGCTGAGAACCGAGAGCAACTTCTCGCAAAGATACCCAACTACATCGCCAAATATGGGCCCTATCAGGCATTGGTGACCCGTCTAAGTCCCAAGCCATATGAGCCGTTCGATGCAGAACTACTATCGCCCTTCCTGCCGGATTTACGCATCGTCGTGTCAGCGCAGTGCGGATACAACGACTTTGACGTTAATTGGATGACAGATCATGGAATATGGTTTTGCAACTCCAGAAACGCCACCTGTGAAGCCACGGCCGACATGGCCCTGTTTCTGGTACTTGGAGTTTTGAGAAACACCTCTCTTGCCGAGCAGAACCTACGAGACGGGCTCTGGCGCGCAGGCTTGGGGCTTGGACAGGATCCATCCGGCATGACGCTTGGAATCGTGGGCATGGGCAAAACTGGCTCACTGCTGGCTCGCAAAGCCAGCCTAGCGTTCGGAATGCGAATCGCATATTGGAATCGAAGCGGGAGATCTGTTTCTGCCCCGCCTGGTTCTTCATATACACGATGCGCCACCCTGGACGATCTTCTCAAGTCTTCCGATATTGTGTCCTTGCACTGTCCTCTCACAGAGGGCACAACGGGTCTTATGTCGCGCGACAAATTCAACAAAATGAGAGATGGGTCATATTTCATCAATGCCTCACGTGGTGCACTTGTCGACGACGAGGCCCTGGTGGAAAGTCTGCAGACAGAAAAAATCCGACGGGCAGGACTTGATGTGTTTGACAACGAGCCTGTTGGAATCCACCCATACTTCCGGACACGACCGGACAAAGTCATCGTTCAACCTCACATGGGTGGCTTGACTGAAGCCTCGTTTGCAAAGGCAGCAGCGGAATGTTTTGGAAACCTTCGGAGTTATTTCGAAAGTGGGCAGCCATGGGCTGCTGTCAACGAGGTCTCATCTGCGGAATTTCGGGCCGTATCGGAGTGGAGGACATCAGGGGCGATCGAGGACAGCGTCCCGTTGAGCTTTGGGGCGGACACAGAGCACCGGAAGGCGGACGGTTGCAACAGGCTCCGCGTTGCAATCATGTAATTTCACCAGACGATAAGCTCATCCTCAGAGGCCCATTGTCTTTTCAAGCTTATAGAGAAGTTGATGCCTATTTAGCGAGTAAATGACTGTTAAAACAGTTCAATTTGTCTTTATATTATAGATTTTATGAGCCAGACTTTCCTGAATTAAATCAATGTTTTCGGAATTCTAACAGTATCTTAATTGGACCTCAGAGGATGCTCATGTCTATTTCATTTGTATTTTAGTCATCTATTACAAACAGCGGCTAGCTCCCTGTGAATAGTTTTACATGGCGTGATCATTGCAAACCCATTAGAACATTCTAATCTCCGCTGTTCCTGATCGTAGATGGTACTACGGGGCAACGATCGCCGAGACCGGGACGACATCAAGGTCGGGTAAGTCGGGGCCCACATTACGTGAGTGGGGGGGTTGTTGCCAAAGTACCACAATATCAAGGATCATTACACAGGACGAAAATACTGCTTCCCGGGGCATCCAAAACTTGATTTGCCCCTGTGCTTTTTCCACTGGCAGGCGTGGACCCACTGGGCACCACTTTGCATGGTCTGGCAAATGGGGTGATTCGGGGTGGAGAAGCCAGTAAATAACAATCACGATACCTGAGGAGTGACATGTTATCAGAGACACTATAAGAAGCTAGAAGACTGTGTCACGGTCGATATTTCCTCAACGTGGCACTCTGCACCAGGGCCGTGACAATCTCCAAGTCTTGCAACTGCAGTCGGTCAAGATGAAGTGTTCCAGCCTCATCAGTGCGTGCTTGGGCTTTGCGGCCACTGCCCAAGCTGCAACAGCCTGGCAACAGCGCAACGAAACATTTGCGGTTGCACACGCCCCTCTTGGAGTCTTTTCCAATTTCACCAGCAAGGCAGATGCAGTGTCCGGCCTCGAGCTCGCGCTTAACTCGTCCAAGATCTCTCGCCAAGGAGATTTCCGCTATGGGCAGACGATTGCCAGAATTTGGACGGAGCAGCGCAAGATCTGGCCTGAGCTGATTCTCTACCCCGAAGACACAGTCGACGTCAGTGTCATCATGCAATTCTATTCTGCCGCTCACACTTTCTGGGGCGATAATGGATTTGCAATTAGTACGTATAGCCCTCCAATTATTCACGTCCTATCTACCGCAAGCATTCCCAACCTTTGATTGCCTATGTCGGTATGTATTGTGACTGATTTTGGCACTTGCAGTGGGAGGCGGGCATGCAGACTTTGGAGGAGCACAGTCTCCCAGTGTCATAATCGACCTGTAAGTAATGTCCCGGACTGATGGATTCAATGCCAGTGAGCGTAGTTACTAATTCGAAACTTAAGCCACAAATTTGGTCAAACCGAGTTCGCCAGCAGTGCCAACGTAAGCGCCACCAGCCCAAGCACTTCTTGGCCGATCTTGAAAATTGGCGGCGGTAATGATGCCGGCGACATCTACAGCGTGCTCGAGGGAACCGGATGGGCATTCCTCGGTCCCCGTGCTGCTTCCATTGGAGTCGGTGGCTTCCTGCTCGGTGGTGGGATCGCATTCCAGACCAACAAGTATGGTATCGCCAACGACAACTTAGTGGGTCTGGAAGTGGTTCTGCTCAACGGACAAGTCATCTACGCCAGCCCTTACAATGAGTATGAAGACCTCTTCTGGGCCTGCACTGGAGCTGGCTGGATGGGCGTTGGCGTCATCACCCACTTCTACATTCAAGCGTGAGTTCTCTCATCTTTCACGATGCCCGGAATCTTGAGGATTGTTTCCAGATCATGAATGCTAATTCAAGACAACCAAGTTACCCCGATCCTGGAGTTGTATACACGGCTACTATAGACTGGGCAGAAGACCAAGCTCCGCATGTCTTCGAGCAGACAACGGACTTTTTCGAGAACAACCAGGACCCTGACGCATTCCCGGCTCTCTTGTACTATTACAAAGACCCCCAGGAGCCAAACGCCGTCGTGCCGCTGCGCGAGCGCGAGTTCGTCTTCCAGCTCAATGCGGTGTACTTCGGAGGCAACGAGACCATCCTCAACAGCACATTTGGCTCATTCTACGAAGGCGCTTCTTCCATCGCCATTCAAGAATGGACGCTGAAGAGCCTGGACCAGTACCTTCTCACCAACTACCCCTACGGATACCAGCGCATCTTCTACGGCAAGAGCCACACCCATTCGACTGTTGATTTCTACAACCAGACATTCTCCATTTACAAGGACACCATTAACGGAATGATTGCCCGTGGTGAAGACCCAGGTCACACCATCTGGGTGGACGAATGTGAGTGAACCAAAACCCCTAAACCTGCCTGCCTGCCTTGTGAGTCGGCAGCTGACACAGTTTAGACCTCCTGCCCGGCCTCAACGGCAAGCTGCCAGCCAGCGACAGCGACACGGCCTGGCCCCACTCCACGAGCGCCCACATCACCCTCACGTCGGCCGAGTGGACCAACCACACCAACCAGGCCTACATATACGACCGCGACGAGAACCACATGATGGCCTACCTGCGCGACTTCGAGAAGGCCTCCGGCGAGCCCGCCACCTACGACTACCCCAACTACATCGCGCCCTTCAGCCTCGCGAGCGAGGTTTGGGGCGAGGACAACTTTGGGCGCCTGCTGGAGATCAAGGAGAAGTATGACCCGCAGTGTCTCTTCAACCGCGGCCGGGTGTTTGCTACGGCTGCTTGTGTGGACAAGGGGCTGGCGACGACGTGGCTTGACAAGTCTGATGGAGGCTTCGTCTAATAATGCCTGTCTCTCGTACTAATAGATAATATCCCTAAATGTACTGAAAGCGCCTAGATCATCTGAGAAAATTTCTTAAGGCTCCAGAATCTAAGTAGGCCTGTCCCGCTGTCGGGTCATTGTCAAGTCACCAGGAGATCGTGGGAAGAACTTCAATGATCGCCTTTGGTTTCTTACAAGATATTCAATACCTATGTAGATATTGGCTTTCATAATTTCTGTCAAACTTAAATAGTAATATTGTTCATTAACATGCAAGCCAAAAGGGTGGAGCTCTTGCTATTAATCCCAATGTCTTCACCCAGTCCTTCCTAAATTCAATCATTGTAACTTCAAAACAGTTATGTGTTACCATCAACATCAAAGAAAAGATGAAAGATGGAGAAGAAAATTGAAAGAGTCATTCAAATTTCCTGATGGACAAACACGACAGAGTAGTCAGGTCACGGATCCTTCCACGGGGGCAGACGGTATGTCTATCAGATACACCTCTTCTGGTCACGGCAGCACAAATTCAATTCATTGATGTCTGGCGTCCTGCGCTGAGTTGCATGTGCAGCCCAATTACAATTCTTGAAAGGAGCTACATTTCCCGCGTGGCATAGGCTGTTGCAGTCAACGATAGTAAGCGACACCTTAAGTACAAGTATATACTACAAGCAAGTACAAGCAAGTGGTGGCAATGAGCATCAGCTATTGCGTGTCGTCTTAAAACGTGTTCATTACACTGCTTGTCTGCGACTCAACAGGATATCAAGACTGAACAACACTCCGGCTGCGAACGTCGCTCAAGTTAAACTGATCATCCGCCAGCAGGAGCTTGTCTACGGGTCTTGTGGAGAGAACCTTGCCATGTAGCACTGGGTTGTTGGCATTGGCCACCAAAAATTGGGTTGAAAGGTGATACTGTAGCATTGAAGTTACGGTAAATCATGTCAACTATAGAGCAACTGAAATATCATCAAATGCCTCATTCCATCCACTCACGACGTCAGATTGTCTTGGTTGGATCCCGTCGTTCATCCTATCACCTCCTCCCGCCCTCCGCTTTCCGCAGCTTCCATCGTGTTTCCCGCGGCATCTCTTTGCTCATTTTCTTCAACACTCAAACGACCGCTGACACTCATTATCGCTGTTCGAACACCGAGTGTCCAAGACCCGTCCGATATGGATGTTGCCGACGATGTCGAAGTACGTCCACTCAGGTGAGCCGCGCTGTCTGGATGCATGGAACCCTCGATTGGAGAGGACTCAGTCTGGACGGGACCTGACTCGACGGCTTCAGTCTTTCCCCTGGGCGCTTGCGGCTTGCGAAGAATCGGGTGTTCTGGATCCGTGATGTCAAGATTCGCCAAGAAGAGTTCTGGGTCTGTAGTTGGGATGTCGTCGGTGCAATTAGCCCATTCATGCTCCATGAGCTGCTCATGTGCCATGCGGTGCAGCTGTAGGCTGCTATTGCTTATCCATTCGAGATGTGCATACGACTTGTGTTGTCGTCGCTTATGAAGGCAATTGAGCAGTGGTTCAAGGATGTAGGATATGACAGTGATGAGAGCACCCGTGATGAAGGTTAAGTAGAGGCCGAAGCAGCTGAAAGATGTGTACGCCGAACTTCGAATCTTCTATTTGTGATATTAGGACATTCGATCTGACTAGTGATGAGGAGATTTGGGCAATGGTGATTTCTAGGTGTGATACCTGATTGTTGCAAATGCTCTGCTCCGCATCGTTAAGCGGCGGCGATCGGTACCGAAGAAGTTCTGGGTCGATTGGTCCTTCCGCAGTATCAACAACTGGTGCGCGTAAGCCTACTATCATCAAATGTGGTACTATTGAGTCCTGCCAGGAATACACATAAATGACAGAACATTGAACTCACTAATGGGAGGTTAGCCAACCCATCATGAAACATTCGACTGAGGACACATATTTTCCAGACAAACACTAAATCAATATGGAAAAGAAGACTCACCATGATGCCTGTACCGCGGCCAAAATGATGTGCCACCACTGCATTACGTCCAACTGCCATTGGTTCTTAGGGAGTGGGGCCTGAATGCCACTGAAAAGTTTCAATTGAGATGCGAGGGACCTTGTCCCGAGAGAGCCTATCAGGGATGTCAGACTGGTAGGGTGACTCATCAAGGCCCGGAAAGGCCATAGGAAACGAGTAGAAGTCGCATCAGATGAAAACGGTCGATCCGGAGCCAAATCTTCATCTGTCACGTTGAAGTATGGCGCAGCACCGTAGACAGAGTCAACATAGCCTGCCAGCGGCCCACAGCCGCGGTCCTTTGGGTATGCTGAGTTGCACCATTGGAATTGCTCAAGACATCCCATTGGTGATGCTGAAACGTCTGGGCGCCATGTTAGGAGGCTCCCAGTTTGTGATCCTTCGTAGATTGTCTTCCCTGGTATGGTCGCGCGATACCAGTCATCGTCCATCAATTGAGTGAACAGAACTCCAGCCCCAGATAGAAAGACGATTGTCAAGTCTCCATCCTGGCGTAAGAGCTCTGGTATTGGATCTGATCGGCTTTCAAGAGTGTCGAAGCTTCAAACACGGTCAGAGACCACGGTCTTCCTAGACTGCTCCAAATGGACTAACCTTAACTTGAAGTTAGTCCCGACCTTGCTGACATCATGTGGATAGGTATATTGGGAGTCCAAATCCTCGACCTCATAGAGATAATTCAGAGAACCAACCGGGTCATCAGGCGGCCCCATGACCATAGTTCCGTAATGGTACCTGTCCCAGCCTCTATCATATTCTTTGACATGGCTTGTATAGTTGTCAGTTTCAAGCGGGGCGCAATGCAGCACATATCTGTACGCAAATCTTTCATTGCTGGGAGCGTTCAGCCCCAGATCATCATTGCTATCAATGTAGCCTGAGTCTAATCGTAGCGTGGATCGCGAATTGCGGCAGATCTGATGCTGGAAAGGGCAGTCGGCAGTGACGTTCATTGTATATGTTGAGAGACTGCTAAGAACAAACTTGTTGCAAGCTGTCGTCGCGTTGGACTGATGGTCGCGGTAGCACTGTTGGGCGTAGTTTGCTGCGTTGTATGCTATCTCCGATCCCCATCGCTCCCTTATCACCTGGGTTTCCGCCGTACCATCGTTCACTATAATGCCGCAGTTTTGGCCGTTGATCAAGACCTCGTCGCCGACTGCGCTAGAGATATTGGATGAGAAACCTCCCGCAGCTGTAAAGGCCGCAAGGTAACAGGCGCTAAATATGATCAAGGGTATCAGGCTAGCGATGCGCCGAGTCCCTGGCTTGCGCCATGTCCAGAGTAGACACAGAAACTCAAACAATGCCGACTCTGCAGCGCGGGAGTTGCGCAGGATGATTTGCCGCTGATGATGGATGGCACTTCTGTCTTCGGCAGTCGAGTAGCATCGATGCAAGGCGAGACAGGAAATCCTCCACAGCCTGGAAGCGACAAAACCGACAAAAAGAGCCATAAAAGCAATAAGAAGATTGCCGTATTGTTTTGTTGTTGTGAGTGTTGGTCCAAAAACAGGGCCACGAGACCAATTCGTCCATATTCCTGTATAGATGTTGTTGTCCATGGCAGCCTGGGTGTGTGATTTGCCGAAAAGAAAAGAAAAAGCGAGACTCCGTTGAACTTTATACGGCCTAGTACCCGACACGTATTGAACAGCAGAAACGGTCTCAAAAAGCGAAAGAAAAACACTTGCGTTTCCACCTTTATACCTGAGTACCACTCACATACACACAGCACATGGTCGAAAAGGATAGGCGAGGATTGTCTATGCTGAGTGTGTTCGAGGGCTGAACTGTGTGCGTGTGGTACCCAGCATGAATCTGCCTTTGGGGCCAAATACCACCCTCTCGCAAAATGGGCCACCGCCCCCACCCAAAATTCTTGGCCGTGACCCAACGATTCGATGAGAGTTACTAAATATGTGTATCACAGCATATACAGCTGAATGAATAAGTGGGCCGGCCATTGGGCAGAGCCTTGCAATTATTGAATCAAATGGTCTCATCTTCGAGACATGTGCCGCCACTAGTGAAGCAATCAGCCAGAGTCAATTTAGACTAAAGTTACCTAGGTACCTACTAGTTAAATGAACCGATACCAGGGTTTGGTGACCTGCCTTATCGCAATGCTTCTGTGGGCGAGCGAAGCGGTCGACATGTACTTACGGAAAGACTCTTCCCCCCCCCCCCCCTGCTAGAATATTAAATGTGGATAACTGGTAATGTACAGCTCGTAGGGAGCTTGAGTACTCAACCGTGACTCGAGAATTTGGTACTCTTTCCTAAAGTATGATGTGCTGCAGAAAGGTCTACTACAACAAACCCTTCCAGAATAATTATTTATATTACCAGCACCTATGGTCTCCGGGTAACCACCCACAACATGATGTGAAGTACGAAAGAACAAGCAAAAACTATCCACTAGTCCGCTTTCAATACCCTTGCGTCCTCGCCTCCGTCGTCCTCATATCGTTCAGATATCGCCGCTGCTCCCTCTTCCTCCATCTCTGCCTCGACCTCCTCTTCCCTCCTCACGTCGATTTCGTTCCTCCGAGCCCGCGCTCTTTCCGATGACCTCTTGTAGTCAGCCAAAGTAGGATAGTCCATATCATTATACGCGCAACAGTGCCGCCGAGGATCCACGGCCTTATCGTCAAGGGGTTTGCGCTCCCAGAGGTCACGATAAATACCAGTGTCGTAAATAGACTCCTCCGGGTCGATTCGAGTCAAGTTTGTTCGATCTGGTAAGATCGGCAAGGGATTTGAGGCGCTGTTCCTCTGCCCATTGCTATCATTTTCCGATAGGAGAAAATCCAGCAGAGACCTTTTCTGCTCGTCAAGCAACCGCCAGATCCGATAGGTTGTATCCTTGGCATAAGAATGAAAGAAAATAGCGTCAGGCTACATTTGATTGCTTTTAGCATGATACCAAGAGGTGGGAATGGTCTAAATCGTAGTGTTGGAAGCGAATCAGAGCTTACATCTTCATGAGCTTCCCTCTGATGGGGCTCCCGACGGTCAAATAGAACGACACCACCGAGAATCCTCGCTTCAGCCCAGTATCCTACGATGTCAGCTACCCCTTCTGGGTACTGATCGTAATCCCGGTACTGCTTGTGGAAGAAGAGGCTGGGAAGTTTGCCATCGGGGTAGTACTTGTAGAACACCACATCACTTTTAGGTGCTTCCCAAGTGGCGTAGTCCTGGTGCCCACCTAGATTTAGATCGAGTTTATAAAGGTACACCGCAATTTGATGGATCGCTACTGCAACCATTTCGATTAGACGAGTCTTGAAAGCTGCGGAACCTGGCGAAGCGGCTTGGTAACTATGTAAAAGCTAATAACGAATCAAAAAGAGTCACGTTTGTCGTAATTTGGGAGTGGGTGCCATAAATACCTGGAAGTCGAATTGCAATACTTGCATGTCAAACGTCGTACGGATGTCTCTGGTCTTCTCTAAAACACTAGGACAGAGCTCAAGATGCTGACTCCGGACGGGGTGGTCCTCCGGCAATATCCAGTCTCGCACCTCATTCGCAGTATGACTGAGTGGTGCGCCATCAATGATCTCGGCAAAAGCAAGCTCACCGGCGGGCGTGCGCAAGACATGAGAAAGTGCGCGGCTGAAAAGGTCGCGATGATGGTTACCTAAATAATCCACTGAGGCCTTGCGTGCTACCTCGTTTAAGTTTGACGTCTCCTTGGTTGAATTTGTTGCCATTCTCGATGATTGATGTGAAGTAGATGTGATAGAGCGACGTGGTCAATTTCCGCTCAGGCCGACAGATGGGAAATTTCGAAGCCCTGAGAGTAAGAACAACGGGGCTTTTATCATTGCAGCTTAGTAATACTCCAAGACAGAACCAACAGTTTTCCAAGTTCATGTATGATCTGCGAGTATGCACAGCATTGATCAGAAAACTCAGTTGAGAGTCCCTTCATCGGTACTTTAATTATACGTATCAAAAAATTGAGTGGGCTTTGATCATGTAAGAAGAGTCTCTGAGATAGAGTGCGAGAACTGTGGTTGAAAAAGAAAACGGATATTCGCACCGGTCAGAACGGATGGTGCACCGGTACAGAGGTACATGCAGGGGCCAGTGCACGTACAACGCAAACAACCCAAATTAGTATATATACCGTTGTATTAGCCTTGCCGCCGTCACTGCCGTCCTTATCACGAGTGCATCTATAAGAACGCTCGCTGCAGTGCGAATTGCTCAAATTGATGGTGTTTTGCTACGTATCCGTACGAACCACAATCTCGTCTTGAATCTCCTCCTCCTCATCGTTATCGCCAACGACGTTGGCGATAGTCAGATAGCCACTGATCTCGTGCTTGAGGGTGTAGCTGCCGCTGAAGTCTGTGTAGGCGATAGGGGCTTTGCAGGCAATAAGTGCTGCAGCTGCAAAAAGCACTATGGGGGTGGTGTGGCGATGTTGTAAGTGGGGCTGATGAAGGGCTCTGATTGGCTGCAGCCCAGGGCTAGCAGACCCACCGGTGCACCATCCGTTCTGACCGGTGCGAATATCCGTTTTCTTGAAAAAACATTGGAAAGTGTTGCGCGTGCAGAGGTCGTTGTATCGGTATAGATGAGAACTTGTTGATAGCTCATGTAGATGACACTACCACTCATTAATGACGGCACATGTTCGGGGTAGCTAAAACCTGCGAAGTCCAGGAAAGCACTCGAATAACCTAATGATGCAGGGTCATGTGTACAATCGCGGCCAGCCTGTCCAGTCCTACATCGTCAGCCAATCTGAAGACATGATCCCTCCGCCCAGCCGCGGCAAGATCCTTCGCATCAACCTGACGCGACCTAGGCTCCCCAGGCCCATATACCTGCACCTTCCCATACCCTGATGCAAAGGCGGCAAATGGCTCTTCGCTATTGACGAACTCGATCAAATGGCGGCCGAACGCTCTGCCCGATGAAGCCTGCTCCTCATCGAGGAACTCCTCGTAATTCTGAAACAGAAAGGCGGCGTCAAGCAGATGGCTGGCGACTCCCTTGAAGCGCCCCTCCCACGGGTTCGGCTCGTTGAAGTGGAACACATAGGCTGGACCCGGCCACCGGCTGGCTATGAGCCTCGTGGCAGCCAGCTGGACAACGTCGTGCGCAAAGTGCAGGAAGCCGAGACTCCCACCATCTTGCCTGGCCTCGTACGCATTCAACAAATCTGCCTTGGCGGCCGGGTAGTCGGCGAGGGACTGATCGAGGACGGTGCGGAACTTTATCCCGATGTGATCCGCGCCCGGGCCGAGCATGTAGGCCAGGATCGATGACTGGCTAACTGTCAGCACAGTCACAAATAGAGAAGAGCACATGGGTGTATCGTAGCCAACGGCCCGAGGCCAGACTTACATCCATCTCGCAGTCTCCCAACATGATACGACGGCACCAGTTGCTACCCGGAGGGTTGACCCCATTTTCTGGTACACCAATCTGGTAGAAGGGGGCCGTTCCTTCGTCCTTGTCAACGATAGGGCTTAGCGCAAGGCCCGGTCCCAACTTGGTAACCCAGTCTGTGCGGCCCGTCTCTTTCAGTCTCCTGATACGCCCTTCAGGCGAGTCGTCGGCAATGCCGAGCTTCTCCAGCACGGAGGCATATGTGCTCTCAGCGACCTCGATGGGCAGGCGTGGGATAAGGGCCGGGGTTCCTCCCATACAAACAGCCTGGCTAAAGAGAGGCTGTTCTCTCGCAAGGTGCAGAAGGATGGAGACTGTTTGCTTGCCTCTGATTAGTCGACGAGCGTCATTTCTTTATGGCCGATGTGATCTTACTGCTTCCGGCGCTCACCCCTGAAGCTGTGATTCGCTGAGGGTCGCCACCAAAACCTCCAATATGACGTTGAATCCAAGTGAATGCAATCACTTGATCCTGTAAGCCTCGATCCGGCTTTATACCGTGACTGGTGAGCTCTCCAGACGTAAGAAACCCGGGAGCCCCAAGTCGGTAGCTTTTGTTGGGTACGGGGCGTCAGCATTGCGCCAGACGACCCAAATACGACACAGATACCTGATTGTGTGAGTGACTTACTTGATTGTGACACCAATAATCGGCTTTCCACATTGTTTCGACAAAGAGACAATACGCTGCATATCTAACTGAGGCCATGAGCCAGCCCCCATGAAGTAACCACCACCATGGATGAAGACGACGACTGGAAGGCCTGACCATTGTCCTTTGGGAACTGTAATATTCAGGTTCAGACACTCTGTCCCTGAGTCTTGAAAATCTCCATGTGGCAACGCGTGTTGAATAATAGCATGCTCCATGTCACAAGTTCCGCCGGGCTGGATGGGCTGAGGACTGTCCAACAAGATTATTAGTTAAGGAAACGTGAGATTGAAAACGGTGACGTCGATTCTTTTTTCCCGCTGGAGTCTTACCCATAGCGAGTTGCATCAATAGGGCAGCGGCCCTGATTATCGAACAGGACGGCATCTGCGAGTTGATGCTCAAGGGTCGCGTACTGAATCCCTCTATATTGCACAGACTGGTCCAAGTCAAGACCAAGGATGTTGCCCAGGGCTGGATGTTCGAGGTTTGCGTTTCCTGTCATTTTAATGGTATTGGACTATAGGATCCCAAATTTGTGTATGAACCTGGCCGCAAGAGATGCATCTACTTGACATTGCACCGAACTATATGAGAGTGGTGTGGGGTGTGTGGATACTTCAACACGGCACGAACGTGTGGAGAGGTATAAATGCATTAAACGTCCCGTCCACATACCCCACATACACTGTAGACTACCATTTACACACGAGGGAAACCTGTACCACTGGTGCAGGGCAGTCAATGCCACCCCCGATGTAAGCCCCTAGGTACCTAGATATTAGACCAGGCCGCTACTGGTGCAATCCTATAAACTGATGACATTTCGCAGAGACCAATACCTTCAAATAATTATCTGGACGATTATGCATTATAACTTCCCCATTCAAGTTGATTCCTTTGCCATGCCGAGTCATGGATACCGTCAAGACCCGTGGACAAACATCTACACCCCACCCAAGCCACAGGGTGCTCCATGCGTCCTCATCCCCACACGCTTTGGTCCCCACGTAGCCGGGAGAGGTCCTGACAACCTCTCCACATAGAACAAGACGTCTTACCTCTCCACATACTGCAATGACACAGTTCACAGGGGCGACAGTTTTCGTCACAGATAAAGGGAACTAATTTTTAGAGGCTTGGTCAACACCTAGTAATTCTGGACAGTATCATGCTGAACTCTTATCCGCAATAACTATCCAGCATCATTCACCTTGCTAAAACAAGATGGCTTCAACACAGGCCAAAATTATGTCTGTCACAAGCTTGACGCCACCACGTTATTACGAATTTGTATCAAATCTCGGCTGGCGCGAAGCATTGCTGCTGGTAGCAATCGCGTTCGCCACCAACATCGTCTACAATGCCTACCTGCACCCCCTGCGAAAAGTCCCAGGCCCTTTTCTCGCCAGCGTAACCGAGCTCTGGAGAACTACCAAGTATGCTTCGGGCCGATGGCACCAGGATATCCTGGACCTCCACCGCAAATACGGTCCAGTCGTGCGGCTGTCACCGAACGAGGTCAGCTTCGTGGACCAGGCGGCCCTGGAGCAGGTCTACAGCCATTCTACAGGGACTAGAAAGGTTCCTACCGCACTAACTTGCCGAAATATCCTGTCATGGAGCTAATATAATATGCAGACTTCGTGGTACGACACTTGGATAATCAAGGGAAACGGCAACAGTGTACGTACATTGGCCTGCGCCTCGCATTGCACCATCTCCCCTAAACAGCAAGACTCAATTATTAGCAAGTTTTGGCACCTGGCTAATTTCAATCCTCTCGAAACGTAGTTTTTTCACTCGACTAATCCTCAGGAGCATTCATTCTTGAGAAAGAGGGTCTCGGCGGCCTACTCCAAGTCCGCGATCATGTCCCAGGAGGAGCGGGTCCAAGGAGTGCTCGACCACCTCTGGCAGCGGTTCCGCCGGTTCGCCGAGGACGGGCAGGAGCTCGACATCCAGGTCTGGGCCAACTACCTGGCCTTCGACGTCGTTAGCCAGATAGGGATGGGAGGGCCGATCGGCTTCATCGACGACGGCGACAAGCTCGGGATCATGAGGGCGGTGCACCAGGGCTTCTACCTACTGGCGTCAGCTGGTTACATCCCCGGGCAGATGCAGTTCGTCCAGTGGCCGGGCTTCCAGGCGATCGCTGGCTTCTTCGGGGGCGAGAATGGTTTCAACCTCTTCCAGGGGTGGTGCAAACGACAGATCCAAGACCGGCTGGCCCAGGGCCCGAACACAGACTCCTCAAGCGGGAGAGACCTGTTGGACCATTTCATCTCCATGAAGGAGCTTGACGGTCAGAAGGCCACCGAGGCCAGCGTCCTGGCCGAGATGGGCAACCTCATCGGCGCCGGGGCAGACACGGCGGCCGTGGGCATAGCCGTGGTTCTGGCACACCTCATGGAGCACCCGGACGACCTGGAGAGGCTCAGGCGGGAGATGGACGGTGCTTACGAGGCGGCGCTGGCCGTTTCGGACCAGGGCTCTCCTGCTGCCGAGCTGAGCTGGCGGGAGATGGAGAAGCTGCCGTTTCTCAGCGCTTGCGTGCAGGAGGCCACGCGGCTGTGCCCGAGCATCCTGTGGCAGCTCCCGCGCGAGGCTCCCGAGGCTGGCGTGACGATTGCGGGCTACTATATCCCACCTGGTGTCACGGTGGGCATGAGCCCCATCGCCCACAACCGCTCCAAGGAGATATTTGGGGACGATGCCGATGAGTGGCGGCCCCAGCGATGGCTGCCCGTCGGAGACCAGGTTGACGGGAAGGCTGCGAAGAGTGAACGCCAGCGGAAGATGGAGAAATACAACGTCACGGTGAGTTAGAGTCTTTTTCTTCCTCGGTCCTAGCTGGGCCCAACTGCCCGAGACAAGGGGACAACAATCTCAGATCAAGCATGGCTAACATATTCTTGGCAACAGTTCGGATACGGATCGAGGGTCTGCGCAGGTCGACACCTCGCTTCGATGGAGATGTCCAAGTTTGTTGGCCAGTTCGTACGGCAGTTCGACTTTGAACCTGTGAACAAGGCGAGCCCATATCAGCGCAGGTCTCAGTGGTTCTGTTTGCAAGAAAATTTTCTGATTCGACTAAAACTCAGGAACCATGACACCAAGAGTGTAAGCCAGGAGGTGAATCAAGATATTGCATGAATGAGTTTGCTGCATCGGGCATGATGAACCTCCTTCGACCTGTCGCGAAATCGAGGGGTATGGTATGAATGTATTCATTGGGTCTTACAATTATCCACTCATAATTCAATCAAAAACATTATATATACCGTCCATGTGGTCCTCCATGCCCGAAGCCGGCATACGACCCGACCCGGCCTAAGCATCCGCAAGAATAGCCTCGCTGGCCTTCTCCGACAGCAGGTACGTCGGCAGCTGGATGAAGAAGCCCGGGATGACGGGGAACGCCGACGCGTCCACGACCCGCAGGGCCCGCACGCCCCTCACGCGGAACCCGGAGTCGAGCACGGTCCCGACGGGCGCCGTGCAGCACGCGTGGTGCCCGAACGAGTTGGTCCTGATGTACTCTTTCACCTCGTCCTCGCTGCTGGCGTTGCGCCTGCCCGGCTTGGTCTCCGTGAACGACCCGTCGAGCGGGATGACGCTGTCCATGGCGCGCCGCGCGAACTCAATCCCCTCGTACGACGCCTGCAGGTCCTGCTCGCGCGCCGCGGCGGTGCCCTCGAACGTGTTGAAAGCGATGACGGGCGTATCCCGCGGGTCCGCAGACCGCAGGCGCACCGTCCCCGCCGTGTTGGGCGTGCTCGCCCGCAGGCTGACCCAGACCCAGTGCCTGTGGTCCGAGTGCAGCGCCAGCTCCGACCACCCCGGGAAAAAGCCCGGGAAGTTGGCGGGCCCGCCGTAGACGAACATGTCCGGGTCGCCCGCGTTGGGCGCCGCGCTGGTCCTGACGGCCACGCCGACCGCGAGGCCGTTGGTCGCGTACGTGCCCTTGGCCGCCTGCCCGACCCCGGACTGCCAACGCTCCAGGCACGGGTCGGGCACCTCCGGGTAGCCGTACATGAAGGTGCAGCCGCTGACGAGGCTGAAGTCGGTCTGCGTCTCGCTGATGACGGGGACCTCGATGTGGTCGCGGAGGTTGGAGCCGACGGGGAGGTCGACGAGCTGTTCGATGCCGTGTGCTGACAGCTCGTTGGCCGGGCCGATGCCGCTGAGCATGAGGATCTGCGGGGTGTTGAACGCCCCTGCCGCGATGATGACCTCCTTGGAGGCGGTGAGAACGCCCTCGGCCTGGACGACGGCGTTGTCTGAGCGCGTATCTGCGCGGTACAGGGCCTCCCCTTCGAGGTACTCCACCCCTGTGGCCCTTGGTCCGTTTGGGGAGGTCGTGTCGAACTGGATCTTGGTCACGAGCGTGTTGAGCTTGATGTCGAGGTGATAGCGCCTGTTGCCGTCGTCACCGGTCGCAGTAGCAACCTGCAAGATGCGGTCCCGGGCGCCGCCACGAGTCGAGTCGCCCATGGACAGCGGCATCTGGTAAGGGCCTGTGCTAATGGTCCTTCCCGGCGCGTTGATATCCTTGCTCAGGATCTCGGCCAGCCCCGCGACGGTCTGGTAGATGATGCCGATGAGGCTCATCCCCGATGCCGATGCGGCCGAGGCGATGATGCTGATCACCTTCAGGTCCTGCACCGCCGTGACGAGCGAGGTGAGCTGCGTCCAGAACCAGCCGTGGAACCCGTGGCCGATGACCGAGTTGGGGACGTAGTCGCAGTGCTCGATCTCCTCAAAGTACCGCTGGAAGGTGCTGCCGTTCCACGACGTGTCCCCCGTGATGTCTGCCACCGCGTCCCAGTCGCTATCGAACGCCCGGATGGCCACCAGCGCGTTGTGCCGGCTGCAGCCGCCGAGCGTGCCGGCCCGGGGGTAGAGGGTGCCGATGGCTACGGCATCCGAAGGCGGATAGAGGCCCGTGTAGATGGTGCCGTTGGGAAGCCGGTACGAGGTGATCTCGTTCTTGGCCTCGACCGCCGGGTCCGAGCTGCGCGTGACAAAGTAGTTCCACTGCGTTGTCGGGTGGTCATCGGTGGCGCGCGGAAACAGGACGGGGATCTGTTCGAAGAGGTGGTCGCCCGAGTCACCGCCGGCGTCGACGAGCAACACCTTGTGGCCCGCCTCGGCCAGGTTCGCCGCCAAAGGTCCGCCGCCCGGCCCGGAGCCCACAACAATGTAGTCGTAGACCGTGCTATTAGCCGCCTGCCGCTTTGGCAGGATCGGGTTGTGTCGGCGCGCATGTGAGCCAGCCGATGCTAGGGCCGAGTTGGTGAGCACGGCCGCGGCCAGAGCGGCCACAGAGAGGATGCCTTGCGCATACATGGCTGGGTCTCAGCTATCACCGGTGGAAGTTTGGTAGAGATAGCCCTACTGGTCAGCTCTGATAGAAATTTACCAGCAGCTGATATGCCGTGGTTATATCTACGCGAGCTGTCGGATTTCAGCATTGTCATTTTCCCACGATGCAGCCATCTTTATGGCTAGCATATGTTGTGCGCCCGTACCGAAGGATTGTCACCGTACCTAACGGTCCACAGGCAACCTTTCCTGGCTTAGAGGCTGCTGTCATGGTGAGCACGTGTGGACGGAACTGGGCCTTCCCGCTTGTCGTTACATTGCGATCGTCTGTCAAGAGTCCAGAGAGGGTCGCTGATGGTGCGTCAGCTCCAACTGGATCAACGCGCCAATTGAGCCAAGTTCAGCCCCCAGAGCTGGAATAGGCAAGCCATTCGTCGGGCAACGTCTCCATATGCAAGAAGCCGGCAGAACTCTAAGCTTTACAGATTACAGGTTACTCGAGCCATCAGTGACCCGGCCCTGCATTATGCAGCGTGCTGGCCAATGACGGCGACCTCTAGTCATGAGATGAACACCCTCCTCGACTACCATGCTTATGTGAGATTCGATGGTCGTGAGTCAAGCTCAGGAGCTAGAGGCAACGGCATGTCCTGTCGTCGTCCATCATGGTGTAACGGCAGTCGTGTAGCCGGCTCGGCCAGTTTTCATAGCCGGGTCGACAAATGGCGATAACTGATGGGCCTCACGGCCTGTTTGACCCACCTCATCATATGTACATTGCGCACAGAGACTGTGTTTGAAAGTCACGGGAGCTCACGGCTATTGTGGTCGCGTTGTAGCACAAAGTCCGAAGAGTACCAAGGTACTCCTGCTCAACTGCACCGTGGCAAGCTCACATGATCAGCGCGCGAATATGCAGCGCCTCAGCAGGTTCATCCATAAACATTCTCACCAACGATGATCCGGGAAACGACATGCATTCTGAGGCTGCCAAGCAAAGGAAGCTGTATACAGTCCTCGCAAGTCTAGCTGCATCCAGATGCGGCCGGAGGAAAATGAATGCACGCACACCTCTGAGCGTGGTTTGGAAGATTATATGTCTCGTCAAAAAATTCCAATTAATGACTAAGGTTGTGACGGCTCATGCTTTGGACATGAGAGCTGAACGCTATCCAGATATCGTGAAAGCAATATCCGTTGAGCTGTGTAGCGGAATGATATCCCACCGAGCGCTCTGGAGAATTATAAGCCCCGCAGAATATATACCCTAGGGTATTACCAAACATGTACAAGACACGTAGGCATATGTGGAGACTACGACCGGGTAGCTCCCTGCAGGGTCATTTCCTCACAGGAAGCATGTCCAAGCCTGTTGGCTACCATGTCAGAGCCTCTCAGCTGTTCTCCCCTGGAGACCAAGAGGCCGAGTTGACCGCGGGCTGTACATCCACTGGGCCCTGCTAGAACCTCTTAAAGACGTACACAGCTTCCTTCCAGTGCATAGAGGGATTGAATTATGTGGACCTGAGACTGAAGTGCTTATAGCCGGGTCTCTTGAATGCAGAGTCATCAACTACCCACATCTAGTAAAACCCAAGAACTACCCACTATACTTCTAGGCAATCATAGAGACACAGAAATGATTGATTTATGCAGAGACGAACTTTGCCTTTTTGGATTAGTGCTCCTGGGTAAGAATGCTCCAGGTGCTCTAACCTTGTAAGCCTGCGTTACCAATCCGCTGAACAAGATCATTCTAGGGCGACTGATCTTCAGGCAGCTTGCAACGTTTCGCTGACGCGGCCGCTGGCGCCTCAGCCGTTAATTGCAGACTCCATTGGGCTTGCGGATTGAGGCTATGCCTGGTAAGCTGCTAAAATGGAGATTTATTGGGAGAAGAGAAGCCGTTGTGAGCCATTAAACCGTCAATTCTGAGATTGATATTGCTCATATAGAGTGCATAGATAAGGTCTCTAGGGGGCTGTGATGCGTTGAGATGTTGAGACTTTGATAAAGTGGCAAAGTGGTTTCGTTCTTAATCCATATACGTGCTCTTTTGAAGCTATAGGCGGTCCCTTTATATAGTAGTAAACGCTTAAAGACCTAGCATTAGATAGGTATACTATATCAATAATATTAGATTTATAAATATATTCGTCTTAAAAAATATAGATAGCCTTATAAGGCCATATAGATAAGGCTAGTTAAGACTAGCAGCAAACTAGACTTAAGCAATTAATCATATAGCGAGTGATCACACAAAAGCCTTATATAAAAAGCTATAACACTCTACAGCTTAAAATAGAGCAACTTCTCTATCCCATATCCTTATATATACTTATAAAAGCTCCTAAGGAAGCCCTTACTATAGTAAGTACTATAGCCTATATTTAACTATATACCCTTTAATATTAATAAATAATTTAAATTACCCTAAAGATTTTATTTTAAAAACTTTTAGAAGGTAAAAAATCGCCTTTTAAAAGAAAAAAAAAGCTATATTTACTACTTCCTTAATAATAATAATATATCTAAAAAGGAAATTAAAGAAGAAAAAAATTATATTATCTTTTTCTAGATATTTTTTTTTATTATAGGATAGGAATTTTAAGCTAAAAATATTAAGAAGGTATTAAAATTAAAGAGAAAGGGGAAGCTATAGGAGGTTTTAAAGTTACTATAAAAGGGTGATAATAGTAATATATATTATACTATTATTAACCTTTTATATAAGCTTTAGGAAGAGTAGTTTAAAGGTTAAGTAGATAGCAGGTAGTTAAAATAATAAAAAAAAGATTAAAAGTTAGCTAAATAATCGAATAAATATAGTGTGGCTGAAGCCTAATAAAGTAGTAAAGTAAATCTTTTAAGATGGGTCTGTGGCAGGTCCTATTGGTACTTGGTGAAATGGAGAGAATAAAAGTGTAGCAGTCACCGTGGGGTGCAGCCACCCTACAACATAAACAGTTGAATAGTAAGGTTGCCAGCTGGCGCCAGCTAGTCCTCAAATGAAAGCCCGCAAAGGGCCACCCTCTCGAGCTCAACTTGAAAGGCTGCAGTCAGTGCCCGCTGACTACTATCGCTCCCTTCTACGCCACTCCCGAATGCGATACAACTGTAGTACAGCCTACTTTGCGTAACACGAAAAGGTATGGATGCACAGTCTCGATAAATAGCGGGGTAAGCCTAGGCAGATTCCGAGGTGTACAAGTCTTTTGGTAGCGTTTGCAGCAATTTTCTTTGTATTGAGTTGGGCTGCCAGAACGAGTTGGGTGGCAGACGTAAGCTCGGGCTGATTCACGTGAGACGACATGAAAACCTTTGAGAGTGGAGGCCTCTTCCTTGACTTTCTCCTCAAGCTCTGGTTTTCCCGTCAGGTCAGACATGTTCGACCATCGTCGTTACTTGCACGGTTTTTCAGTCCGCACCCACTCGACATCATCACACCGGGGTCACAATCAACATCAAGCTCGTGGACAGATTTGTACCAGAGACGGTGCAATGCCAGCCTTTGAGCCTGTTCCGTTGGATCGGTCGACCAGACAGATACGCTTACTACGCTTCGTTGATTCAGTCTCGGACACTACTCCAATAAACTGCCGATTAGACACCTATGACCTCGACAATTGCCCGGTTTTCGTCGCTCTATCATATACTTGGGGCGATGTTCATCATTCTCAGGTAATAAGCCTGAACGGAGAGGTGTTTTCCGTGCGCCAAAATCTACACTCAGCTTTGTTAATACTGAGAGAGAATGCGTTCAAGCACGATTGGAGCTGGGATTATTTGTACTGGATTGATTCCATATGTATCAATCAGCAAGATGATTCTGAGCGGAGCCACCAGGTCAACATGATGGGAACCATATACTCTGAGGCTCGTTTAGTTCTTGTCTGGCTTGGCTCCGGCGACGCGGACTGGAATAGGGCAATAGATAAATTGGCTGACTGGTCGGATTTTTGGTACAAACCTGGATTCCGGGACCTCCAAAAGTTCATCGGAGATGGTGGCATCGCGGGTAATGCATATTGGGAAAGGATATGGGTCATTCAAGAATTCACCCTCGCCAAGGCTTTAATCCTGCTGAAAGGACGTTACAGGTTATCTTGGGGAGAGCTATGCAACACCCTGAATGGAGATGCACGTCGAAGTGCAATGTATCGCCTGGCGGATGGTAGGAGACGACGGGAGCAGAGATCCGCTCTTACAACCTCAGCGACAACGTTGGACTCACTGATCACCAGATTTGAGCCGAGCAAGTGCAGCGATTGTCGAGACAGAGTTTACGCTCTGTTATCATTGGTTCAAAGGCGACCGGGTGACTTCAAGCCCCCGGCCCTCTACCCAGATTACACAATCACACCAAGGCAACTTTACTACAGGGTGCTGGGCAACGTAAGGCAATCGCCGACTTTGAGGAGGACAGCCGACTGGGACAAGTTTAGGGCTCGGCTCAGCAGAATCTTGGTTATAAAACGCGATGAAGGCTTCGAAAAAAACGATATGCTATACCGGACTTCGGAACACGAGCGGGGTTATCAACATTTACAACCTGAACGTCGAATCGAACTTGGATATGCTTTCCTCAAAAATGTGGCTGACTATCTCCACTGCCCACTTGCCGATATGCACCGGGAACCTCAACGCATGTATACAGAGGTTGTCCAGACTTTCCAGTCTTTTCCGAAGGAGGATGACCCAGAAGCCTGGAAATGTTTTGACAACCTACTCAAAGAAGCTCTAGGTCTTTTGTCTACTACAAGCGAAGACCCAGGGAGGTGGAATATCTTGATGAACTTCCAAAAACAAAGTATTGTTGCGGGGATCAGGGCTAAGGTGTTGTCAGGCTTGCGCGAGTATACGTGACCCTTGTCGAGCAGTACCCAACACGAGATGCTTCCTACGCCTCGGATATACGAAAGCCACTCTAAAACGTTCACTCTACCTGGGAGAATCAATCACGGGCATCCCAGAGTCATTCATCGGAGCAGGCCTGGCCTGGTCTTTTCACGGACAGTGCTCGAGGCGCCGCGCTTTCCCGAGCTGGACCTAGGCTGGCTGAACCTCCGAAACTCAGGAACGGGAGGTTATCGTCGGCCGGAACGACATTGATTTCCACAACTTCTCCCAGTCAGTACATCTGTACAATCAACTATTGGTCGAAGGGTTGACTTCGCCTCGAATCCTGCACCAGACGGAGATCAGATCTACTAGCGGAAACTTGAACCCATGGTGGGACCGCTACTGCTAGTTCGCTGGGCAGGCACCCTCCTTGCATGAGTCCGCGAGGGAGCTCGCGCCTCAGAGCATGTCCGGCGGCGAAATCCAGCATCTGCTCTGGTTTGACTCAAAATACGCCAGCCTCGACGTCTCGAGGTATCTGAGCTTCAAACAACGACTAAGAGGGCCATGGATCAGCAAAACCTCTGAACATGCTTTTCATCCTGACCTTGACGTACTCGCCCCTGGTTGTGATTCTTATTGTGCAGGAAGACGGGGATTTGGTTTGCAGGGTCGATAATTCACAGTTATTCCATCAGATGGAATGATGCGAGGCGAAACCATCGAGCTTGCACATGTGGTATATCTTGCCTGAGGAAAATACCCGGAAATGTGTGGGACGAGATTGGAATTATGAGTGAACAGGCCTGCAGTCGGCTCTCACTCACGCAGGTCAACCGATTTCAGTCTGGCAAAGACGAGGAGACAGATTCGGCTGTTTTGGCCTTGAGCGGATAACAACAGCAGCGCCACGGAGACTCTCTGTTTCCTGGCGTGTACAGGCTACGGGCTCTCTTCGCCGCTGTCATGATGACCAATCCCTGCACGAGAAACATATTGCAGAATTAGCCAACTTAGAGAAGCTCCCGGGTACGCTTAATGAACGAGATCTGGAACCCGTACAAATGTAAACACAGCATCGAGGTTTATATTCATTCTTTTTTCTGAACCACGAAATGGGATCTCGTCGTTCATATCTTCGTGTCTATTGTATCCATAAAGAGTAGCCACTACTTCTCCACTATGACCACTGCATACTTGGATGAGTCGTAGCTTACACTATATATGGCGAGCTGGTATTACCATATAACCCCCACCACCCGTACGCCCATACCACCTATACTAATAATTATATATAAAGTTATTAACATTTATAATTAAATAAGTTAATAACTATTAATATTATATAATTAATTTATATATTAATTTAAAGCTCTTATTACCCTTAATCTATATATCTAACTAATTTCCTTATATTATAACTAAATCTCATTTATACTATAGCTAAAATATCCTTATTTATATCCTTATCTAACTTTTTACTACTTATATTATAAATATTATCTTCTTTATTAATAAAATTATTTTAAAGCTAATTTTAAAATTAAATTTTTTACTTAAAGTTTTTAATTAAGCCTTTCTTACTTAAAATCTTATAAATTATTATAAATCTCTTATTATAATTTAGGATTATTTAAT